>PNEQ01078956.1:8963-26870 GCA_003012365.1 Medauroidea extradentata
ATATATATATATATATATATATATATATATATATATATATATATATATATATATATATATATACTTTTGGAATTTTCGGTGGTGAAACAAAAAAAGGTAAGGAAAATCAATAAATCAACAAGCAACAAGTAGAAGGAAGACTGACTCAACGGTTCTGCATACCTGATAGCCGTGGAGTGGGCAAGGATAAGAGGAGTTTACATGTAAATTATATTCAACGATGATCAGACATTCTTAATTGTATCGCTTTCGGATGTATACCGTTATCTGCATTGATAAGAATACACTGTTGCTACAGGAATAAAAATGTAGGGGAAAAAATATAAGACTACGTTTTCGAGTGTTTTTTTTTTTTTTTTTAAGCAACTAGAGTGTGTGTTAAAAGTGTTCACATTATTTACAACCACCCAAAAATATGCTACAGCAATGTAGGCCACACCGAGATGAACATAAAACGTCACTGGCAGCATATATGTAGGTTGACAGGTACTAAGCCACAACTTATACATTCCCGTCATTGATCGGCCAGGACTCCCAGGTAGGCAAAACTCATGCAAACTGGTATTTTTTCGCTTGTGAGTATCTATTATAATAACATTTTGACTTACATATTAAGTAGTCAGATAAGTCATATTAATAAACAATTCGCAAATAAATAAATACACTATGTTCATTACGCTAAAAAATTTTCAAAATTAAAAACATATAACAAACACCAAGCCTACAAATACTATACTCCCAATCACTTTCTAATACCGATAATAACGTAATAATAAAATAAAGAATTATTTTTAAAAAAATAACTAAAAACATTTATTACATGCTTATATAATTTTTCAGTTTAAAAAAGAAACTTTTCTTTGAGTTCAAAAAAACTTCTCTGTTGGCCCATATATTAGACGATTTTTTTACATTTTTAATTTAGTTAGTTTTTTTTATTATTAATTTGACGTGTTCTACCATTGCCGCAACACTTAGCAATGGTAATATATTGCCACATTAAGCAATATGTGAAAATCTCTACTAATAAAATGTTTCCAATAATCCGAGTCTGCTACAAAATCAGTCGCATTTAGCAGGTACCTATGTAATCTAATGCAAACATTTATTGATATAAGTGGATCACTCTCACGAGAACAAACCCACAAAACTAAACACACACAACTGTCACAATTAAAAATGCTACATACGCTTCATGGTTTTTTGTCTGTGAAAAAAAAAAAATTATATTGATACTATCAATATTGACACCAAGAAACATTTTACAGGGAATTTTGATTCCAGTTCTCAACTAAGAAATCGTTCAAGTCGTACAGTTTCCATAGTAACTACGTGTGTTTCTTCTTAGTCTTACGGCTGCCATGTGTGAAACGAACATTCAAGTAAAACGTCCCAAGTTTTCCTGCTGTCTCAAGAAACCACAGTTGACGGTACTTATAAGTTTACAGTATCTAGTAGTATGAACCTGTACTATAAACTAAATAATTTATACATTTTTACAGTCACAGTACATGGCATAGCCTGTTCAAGTCACTTTTAATGTAAGTACCTGAACAAAAACGAAAACTACTACTCAAAGCTAAAGTCCTAAATACACGATGCCTAAAACTGTAACAGATTTCATACAGTTGTTTTTTGTTTGCTTAGTAACCCTTTTTCTCTATGGCAACAAAAATGGGTACGAAACCTGCTACGTTTTGGACACGGTGTATTTGGAGCCTAAATGTCCGTTTTTTACCTTACCAATGCTGACTCGTTAAGGCTGTTAAAGTGCTCATTAAAATCGTCACATTAGCAATTTCACTTTTAATATATTTAAGTGATATAAACATGTCTCAGTAATACTCCTGACGCTCGACAATGCGTGTCGAGTTGAGCTGCTATCATATTTTGCTTAGTTACCCAAGGGCATTGAAAGAGCAGAGTCTTCTATCAGCTGTTATAGCGAACTCAATACTTCGTTTTTAGTGTACCAAAACTGTCACTAATATTTCATGTAAAATCCTTAATTTTCAGTAATTTAAAAATTTCGCAATTTATAAGTACACTATACGTCGCCTTAAATTTTTATAACTTTTATCACGTGGCCCATACGATATAATGTCCGTGTAAATTATTTCATTTAAGTAAGTTCGGCTGTTTATGTTGGGTGTACGCGAGCAACACATCAGTTTTGACTTCTGACATGCAGTTATGTGTATGCTATGCACATGCTACATATTGTCCATACGAGGAAAATGTAGTCTCTAGTAACATCAAACACACCAACATTTATTCGTAGTAATATGAAAGGGTTAATTTAATACTCGTACATCCTTGAAAACACCACACTAATCTTTCATTTATTATCTGTTTGTTTTTATTTGACCCGATTTCACCTTGGAATTTCATGCTGTGTATGTATCTTGCTGACTAAGCATACTCTGCTTATTTTATGGTTTCTTTTATTTGTTTATTTTTTCTTTGACAGTCGTTCAATTTTGCAATGGAGTACGTCGAAGAAACTGAATCTAGACACTAATCTCACCTCATCCATTCCTCGGACCAAAGGGCGACAGCCTGCCTAGTTAGTCGGGCAGTCGCGCAACATTACACAGAGTGACCTTGCCAGACGGCTGGGAACGTTTAGTAGTTCTTTTAAATCAGTATGAGTTACTGACAGTTTCACCGACGCTAATATCAGAGACAGAATGTCTCTCGCGACAGCACGGCCTCTGATGGCACATGAGAACTCGGAGGCGGACGGGCACACTTCCGTTCCTCGCATGTTTTAGGCGGGAGAGCGGGGACCAGGAAGATGTAGTTGGTAGAGTTCCAGGAGCGGAAGTACGTGTCGCGGTACGAGAGACGCTGACAAGGAACCACGGTGTGCGCATGCGCAGGTCAGGGTGACGCCAGCACGCTTCCTGTAACACGGCCACGCTTGTTTTCCGGCGTGCGCGATCGTCTCCTTCACGTCACAGACACTCGCCCGCCGCTTTTGGCCGGTCCGCAGCACGGCCGTAGAAGAACAGGTCTGGACACTCGCCTGGATATTTGACCCCCTTGTTGTTTGGCTGTAGTTCACCAAGTTACCGAGAATATTGTGTTTTATTGGCACTTCACTTAGGGCGGTCGGACTCAAACTCCGCCCACTTCCTTTCCGCTAAGATAAACAATTTATCAAAACGTATTTTTTTTATCAATTTATGAAATACTCCATTTGTCCACAAATTTAAGAACAGGCTCCAGCAATATTTATTTACTTTATAAATTTAACAACAGAGAAAAGTGGGCGGAGTTTGAGTCCGACCGCCCGGATAACAGCGCCAAAAAGTACAACATTCTCGGTAACTTGACGAACCACAGCCAAACAACAAGGGGGTCAAGCAAAATACATTGTTAGATAGGCGAGTGTCCAGACCTGTTCTTCTACGACCATGGTCCGCAGCTAGAGCGACGTATACATTCTTCGACGTCCAAGAAACGTTCAAACTAAACTCGTCAACACTCGAAAACCATTCATTCAAACGACTTCAAAATTTTTATAATGTAATTATATACTACCGTGCCAATGATGGTACCCGTTAATTTTCATTACGTCAGAAATGTCATTGTTCGGAAAATATTTTAACTATGTCCCCTGCACTGTCCACAGGAAAATACAGGGCAAAATGTGTTAACGACAGTATTTTTTGTAATTAGAGATAATTTTTCACACACCTCTTAATATCGTCTTGTTATTCTGCTTTCAATGTTCGTGTCGTCTTTTCTGGAAACAATAATACTTCTCGGAAATAAATTTTCTGTTGATCTTTGAAAGAACTGTGCAATGGGAGTGCATGACTGGATTTTGTTGCTTGAACATATTCCACTGCGAAATAAATTACTGCCAAAAAAAATAATAGAAAATACATAAATAAGCAGATTATGCTTTAGTCAACGGGATACCTACACAACATTAAATTCCAAATTATGGAATCAGGTCAAATAAAACAAGGAACAAAAAGGTAATCAATGAAAATAATAATAAAAACGAGTTAACATGCGACACAACGATGAGACAAAACAAACACAATAAATGTCAGACACAAACAGAAAGAACAAACGACACAATGATGAGACGAAACAAAACATAGCATGTTAAATTATTATTATTATTTTCATTGATTATTTGTTTGTTCTTAGTTTCATTTGACCCGATGCCATATTTTGGAATTTTATGTTGTGTATGTACACCGTTGACTAAGACACACGCTGCTTATTTATGTTTTTTTTATGTTTAGTTTTCTTTGACAGTCATTTATTTCGCAATGGAGTATGTCCAAGCAACAAAATCCTGTCACATTCTCTGTTGTCACGCTTTAGTTTTTGTGTCGTCTTTTAGGATAAGTGTACCCACTATATTCATTTCCTGAACTTTATGCATGTCACGTGTCTGTAGACAACAGCTGTGTAGTTTTCTGCGACTAGGCAACATTCGTAGCAATGACGTATGTCCACAGAAACGGTTCAGTTTATACGTTGTGTTCAACCACGTGTTGGGAATAACAATATCCTCGCCTGGAAGGTGGGACTAGCGGTTGCAGTCAGCGAGTTATCTCCACCGATAGCCGATACATCCGTCATCAGCCTTGGGCACAATGGTAATGCTGAGGTATCACCATCATCCAGTAGTTACGTAACTTAAAAAAAACTAATCACTCACTCTACTCCAACCTAAACCTTATAGCGTAAACATTTTAGTAACCTGTAATATTTCCCCCCTGTAATTAGAATAAAGTATTTCACTAAACAGAAACCTCTCAAACAGTTACAGTATAGATGCCTACTCTGGCTACAACAGTCCCTGGCCTCATAACGCATGTGTACAACGACTGAAAGGTTAGTTTATGACACTAGGCATATATCGTTCAGCAATATGGAGCAGTTTATTTTTGTCTCAACTATAGCAGTGCTCGACGATGTGGCAGAGTAGGCTGCAAGGAGCCAAACGTCGCCCGCCACGTCACTCGGGACGTCCCTCTGACGGAACTACAGGGCTGCCATAGTCGCCGTCGTGATCGATGATGGCATGTTTGCTCCAGCCCCACTCCACGTTCCTCCGAGCTGTTCAAACGTAACCTGCGCGCTCCATCAACCTACCCAGCTTGCTTGCTTTCTACACGAGAAGGGCGTACGTCACAGTTCGACTTCGTCGTGCCGTTACCCCCACAACTCTCTCGTCAACGACAAAAAGTTTAGTTTCTTCACGATAAATCTGAAGTCTGGAAGTTTTTAGCGCTGGTGAGTGGTGACAGGAGAGACTGGAGTCGCGCCGGAACCCACATCCCGGGCGATTCTTGAGAAAATCGTACGACAAACATCGCCCAGAACGATATTGACATGCGTGAATTAAGGGTAATCCCACCGGGAAACGAACTCAGAAGTTCCCTAACCGCTGCACCAACAACGACTCCCCTGCTGCACAGTGTTTTCCTGCTAAGCGCACATGCTAATACGAAACATTATGTAAAAACGTATTACTGTAACCTGAAAATGTAAAGAAACACATGACATAACGTCTCGTCTGCAACGAGGTTTTTACATTAGAATTACGAACAGAGGGAAGGACTCCGCAGTGGCCAGTGGTCAAGAACCATTCCGGTACTCGCCTCGGAAAAAAAAATTGTATACTAAAATTATGATGACCGGACAGGAAATCGGATCCTCTTCTTCCGAAATGCCAGTTCGTGAAGTAACTAGAGACAAGAAACGTGTGAATTCAGGAAATGTACCAGCATTCCTCTGTAAGTGGACTGGGAAACCAATGTGGTAGAAATCGACCCTATGAACTGCCGAATCTGACCATTGAGTAAAGATCTAACCTACACTCGCTACGTGGAAATATAAAATTCGACATGTAATGTATATCAATCAGTCGACATTATTTCGCAAGGATACTGTGATAGGCCAAAACCTGACTATAAAATTAAATGAATATCTGAAATGTATCCTAAGGGAAAATATGCTCTGTGGATCTTGAATATGAAGGGGACGCCCAGTGGAGTGACGTCACGACTGACGTTGAGTAACATCGCCGGTTGCGAGCCAGTCTCTCTCCTCGCACACCTCCAAGCTTTTTAGTCAAGACTTCGAGACATAGAGCCCTGTTGGCGTCCAGCACAAAATAAATGAATACGTATTCTTCGTAACGACAAAAAGAGTCCTAAAAAACTGTCCTGGACACTACAACATTTGTCTTGTAACCCCTCACCACACCACCTTCCCACCCTGACAGTTAGAGAAGCGCATGTTTCCGAGTAGCTAGTCGCGGGTTTTTCTGCCACTCGCTCGTCGGGCACCGCCGAGTGGGGGTCCAGGCTGCGATAGTTCGCGAGACAGATGATTTAGATTATTGCAGGACTCGGTCGTCGGTCCTCGTGAAGACGTTCAAAAAATGCGAGAGACGTGTTTGTTGGCAAAGTTAAACTCACTTCCACGAAGCCTCGAGGAGGTTGGAAACGTGTTGAGGCAGCCTTGAGTTTGGCGGAGTTAAGGCCGTTCACGTGGCAAAATTGCATGATTTTATATTTGTATGGGACAGTGTTCGTTTTACAGACGTTAACTTACTTGTGACGACATTTTCCATTTGTAAAAATTGTTTAACTCTCGTAGTTTTCCCAAAGTGGCATGTCAAAGTCAGATTTTGACAATTATGGGACTTACTCGAATGAAATAATTTACACTGAAATAGGATATTATGGGTCATATGCAAAAAAATTTAAAATCACACAACTGAATTCCTTTGTACTTTTAAAAAATATCTGAAAATGATGACAGTTTACATAATTTATAGCAGTTAAAAAAACAATGACCTTTGTGTGTTATTTTATTAAATATTTTAACATGTGGCCTATAACACACAATTTCAATGTAAACTATCTCATTCAGGTGGTTGTTTGTTATTTCTATGATCCTGTAACTTGTAAATTCTGATTTGACATGCTTCTATGGGAAAACTATGAGAGCTAAACAATTTTCAATAAATAAGTTCAGGGTTACTACAGAATATCAGGATTAAATTTCCCTGACTTTTCCAGGTTTTGTAGAAAAAATTAAGAATTGCTAGTAATTTTCATTTTATGAAAACTGTCGGACAAGACTGTCTTTTAAAATTCAGCTTTATGGCCGCCAAAACCCCCCGTCACTTGGTCAGCATGCTCCGGTTCGATTTAGGTAAATCAAAAGTCAGTTTTCAACCGATGGTCCCGCCTCTCGGGGACAACAATTCCGACCAGAACCGCATTTATTAAATAATTACTTAATTTATCTTTGCTATTTACATCCAATTACATAAAACGGTTCTTATGCTTGTTAAGGTTTATGATTTCTTAATTACTACATATCTACAATACAGTGACAACTTACAAAACTATTGGCTGGAGTCCCTCCCCTCTTGTTCAACAGCTTAGGGAGGGGGGTGGCTTAAGCGTAGGTGGGGTGAGGCCCCAGACACTCTTTGCACCTGCTCCTTTCTCTCGTTTTCACAAAGACACAATATGTAAAATTTCCTATTTTCCTGTATAACACTTGGTACAGTAATGGTACCTTAATGAAAACTATTGCAATGTAATCCTGATATAATGGCGAGAAGAACGAGTGTTCGCAAGACATGATAGTTGGTTGACGCTGATGACTATTAAATATAATAATTGATCGTGGTGGCGAACATATGGGCTTGTTACTATATATATATTATATATATATATATATATATTATATATATATAACACGCGCGCACGCGAACACACTCAGAACAGGATATCTCTTAATTTATTTTACAAACTTTGGGAGGCGATCCGTTATCAAAAATGGGGCACAGTTACGCAATTAAATTTTGTCTAGTGCAATTCGTAAGGGAGAAATTCACCTTTGAACACTGCATTTTAAAACGGTATTTTGGCAAAGTATCGGAAACGACGTGGTATTAATTTACAGCTCTATACGTTCTGTTCGCAACGGTTAGTGCTAATGAAATTTTCAACCCATCAAGAAACCGCTCTTTAAAACTCCGCTTATTAATAATAACAACAGGGGTAGTCCCCATTTTATTGACTAGAACTTTCATAGCGTTTGGTTTTGTAAACATTTCGTGTTGACTTTCTGAGCAGTATACATCCCAAGTAACATAAAATGTCCTCTTGCTGCAAGTCGATAGAATGCACCGTTTACAATAAAATGAACTGTAATATTTTTGTGCCAACAATAGCGTTCAATACCTGCAAAAAACTGCTACACTCGCAACGTAATAGCATACAGAACACTTGCAAATGCATTTTGCACTCTGGAAAATACATCCAGTGCTCAAGTTCTTTGGAACCATGTCACGTATATCGGCCAAGTAATCTTCAACAAACTATTTTCAGCAACTCCATACACACGCATGCCCATCACACACCATCTTTGGCAATTTCAGGCGCGAATTTCTGTAAAAAGGGACAAATATTCCGGTCCTAACGAAGCTACAATATTTTAGTGCAGGTTGTAACACTCATCTAATATGCACTGTATTGCAGCGTCTGATTATTTGTGAGATGTATCTATTGTAAACGGTGCATTCTAGCGACTTGCAACAAGACCTTTCATGTTGCTTAGGACGTACTGCTCAGAAAGGGAACATTAAATGCTCACAAAATCCAACGCCACAAAAGTTCTAGCCAATAAGAGAGTGAGTGACCAACCTTGTTATTTTCAAGAAGGGGAGAGTTTTAAAGAGTGGTTTCTTGATGGTTGAAGAGCTCAGTAACACCTAATAATGGTGCATAAGACTGTTAATTTAACTTTTTCCTCCATTTAGCCAAATACCAATTCAAAATACTGTTGCGAGTCGCGACTATCTGGCCGAGCGGTGTAACGCGATACAGTGACGCCAGAGCCAAGACACCCTCCCTTCCTACACACTCCATGGCGCCATGACTATCTGGCTGAGCGGCGAAAGAAGATACAATGACGACAGAGCTAAAAGGACCTCCTTGTGCTCTGTACGAATTGTATTACCTTTAGTGATGCCACAATAACAACATGCACGCCGTGATAATCGGAGAGCAGTGTAAGCTGATATAGCAGCGGCGATAACAAAGAGGTTCGGCGTACATTGTGCCGCCCACATGCGGTTGCGGCCATCTGCACTCAAGTATCGAGTAACAGAAGGAGATATAGTGGTCTAGAGTATTCCTGTTCATTCTTTATCTCGTGGGGTGGTGCTTGACCCTGATGCGACGCTTTTCAAGGAGGTTTGAGATCAAAGACTTGCCGAGAGAATTCGAGAAGTTAAGAGTGAGTATATGAAAGAGAGATGCGGCAGAAGCAACAGAGTTTTTGGCTGCCAGATGCCTGGTGCGAGTTAAAGCGATAGTGACGAGCGGTGAGAAGTATTAGGAAGGTGCTTCTGGACCACGAAAGGTGCATCGGTGCTCGTTCATTGGGTCCACCATTCTGAGTGACTAGAAAGATTTTCCATGTACAGAGAACTTATATAGATTTATTATTTAAATTTTATAAATTGTAAGTAAATAGTAGTTATTTGTTTTGTTTGAGATCTATTGTATTTAATCATTATAGACAAAGTTTTTTTTGTATAGATAGTTGTACATAAACTAGGTTAGCTTCATTAATATTCGTTCTTTTATCAAGGACCTGCATCCCCAAACGTACCTAGCCCCAACTTGTAACAATACTATTATCAAGTGTGAATTTATCATGTACGGATTGAGCTAGGCAAACATTTTATTAAGTAACTACACATAATTTTTCGATCGGGAATCACCGCCCAAAGTTTGTAACATAAGTAGAGAAACATCTTATATACATATCACAAGAATTGTTGTACAAAATATACCAAAATAAATTTTAAAATTTTTACGAACGAACTGTGCATCATTCTGTACAAAAACAAGCACCTACAACTGCGCATTGTACGACCGCACACGGTTTCTAATTATTTCAAATCACTGTATTAAAAGATGTTCAAAATTACTCGCCGTTGTTTATCCACTGCCATTCGCAAAGCGAAGATGGAGGAACTGTAAAATTCTTAAAATGAACCAAAGAATACGAAGTTTTGTCACATTAAAATTTGCGACCCTGCTGAAAATTGTGCTCTTACGACCATGATCCATCATTTATACTGCTATGTTAACTAATTTTTTTTCACGGTAAAATGCACAATGGTTTCAGCTAATTATGCACTCAAGGAAATTCTCATTAATGAACTAATTAACCAAATCTATATAATTTTTTGTCTAGAAAAAACTGGAATATATACAGAGTAAAAACTATTTTTAACAAAACTGTGCAATAGTTTTTTGATATCTGCTGTCGTTTAGGAACCAAAATATAATTATCGCGAAAGCAGTAGAAATTATGGTTCAGTGTCTTAATACCTCGAGTTCTTTGCATAAATGTAAAATAAGAAAACTATAGGTTGTTCACTTTAAACTGAGCACTCTTCATCATCTGTAATAACGAATAACTGTGTTTTTTTTTTTGGGCCAAAGGCGATTATTTTCCAGTGTTTTGCGTAAACGTTTACACTGGTTTTTAGTTTCATGATAGTTTTCAGACTGAAAATAGTAAATATTAAAACTATATGCAGTGCTCACTTTATCTTGAACAGTCAAGCATGACCTAAAGTCTGGAAAGTGTTCTTTCTACCTCGAATCTGAGATTCCGACATGTTTATTTAATGCGATCCCGACCCCACTCATGTAAATAATCTTGGTCATCACGTGGCCGCAATCAGCTGAGCGAACAGGCTCCCCTCTCAACAGACGCCGGCGTGTGTTTTCCAGCCCGATTGGCCCCGTCTGGGCGCCAGTCGGGACTCGCATCGTTTCCCGGACACACAAGACTCCGTGTGGCCGCCCCATACACGACTATGCTCACAAACTACCGCCTTTCAGACCCGCCAAAGTCTTACGAGGATCACGTCACCACCGGCTAATAACCCGCCCAGCCAGGTTCACTGACATTAAGGGCACCGCCTACTCGCGCGTGAGAGGCACAAAAGCGACAGAGCAGTAAGGTCGACCTTAAAACGCGCATCAAATGCCGCATCGCCTCAACGAGCCAAGCGATGAACTAACGTGCAAGGTTCCCGCCGAACGGTTTTTACTATGGGACATTAAGCGGTGACCATATAATTTTATTGATGGAAAGTCAGCAACTAAGTTCAGTGCAGGTCGCAATCTGAGTTCCACATACATCCGGTTAGTACAATTTGAAGTACGGAAGTCTGAAAAGGCCGTTTTCAGCCATGTTGTGGGGCTTAGAAACTGTGGTTTTAGTGAGCGTGCGTCTTAACAATGAGGTTCCGACCTTGTCTGAAGATTTTTTTCTTTTCGTACGTTGGCACAATGGACACACGTGGAATATTTTCGTAGAAAAAAAAACCTGTTCACGAACACGCTGAAACACATTTGAAGCGTGAGGTAGGCGGCCACCTTAAGGGTCCTCCCTAAATTGGCTACGTTTGCATGTGATGCAGAATATCTATGGAGTGGTAAGGATACAGATAACCGGCGTATGAAATACATTATCGCCTCTCTGAGCAAGCCGCTCAGCTGACGTGCAGTGTTTTACTGTTATCCTCTTTCCTTTGGGTCATTTCGATTGTGTTGTTCGAATCCAGTGTTTACTTCTCCAGATACGGCAGTCTGGCCAATTTGAGGGACCCGCAAACGACGTTTCTAATAAACGTGCGTACACTGAAAGAAAAATTTGTAGGAAGTCTTCCCTGCAAAACTATTTTGTAGTGACCACTAAATAATTTTGTGGTGGTCACAATATTTTAGTGGTCACAACTAGAAGTTTTTGCGGTGACTACAAAATAAATTTTGCATGGTGAATATACTTACAAAATATTTTGTAGCTGCCACAAGATATTTTTTCCGTATATGTTAAAAATCATAGTGATATAGTTTGAAGTGTGCGTTCTTTTTGTAGATTTACAAATATAATGCGCGTTAAATAGTTTCGTAAAATAACAGCAGTCTTAACTTGATGCAACACATTAGAAACGCAGGTAGTAATGTCTGCTGCTTAAAAGAAAAAAAAATTGCACCCGTAGAAAAATATTTTCACTCATTCCGTAATATCCTCTTCAGATCTTTACATTTTTATCACAACAGGAAATAAGTAGTTTGCGGTTCTTTTTAGGTATGGAAATCTAGATGAAGAATCTTTGAAAAGGAATAAGCATGAAAAATACACCTTTATGTTTACTATATAGTCGTAAAACGATTAGATATGGTTACTACTGAACGCCTTTATGTAGGCGATTTATCGATGGGAAGATGCCAAGTAAGGCAATAATTCTTTGCGTCTAGTCGACTCCGAGGTCATAAGAGACAAGCTACACACAAACTTAAGCATGACCGAAAAATTGGACAGGAATCGGTCATGACCATCCCAGCTTTCGCATATATAGAGCGATTTCGGGAACCCACGTTAAACCGAAATCAGGATGGCCGGAGCCGGAAATGGAAGTCGGGTCCTCCCGAATGTGAATCCAGAATGTTACTGTTGCGCTACCTCGCTTCGTCACAGGCCAGAAAAGTACGCGAGATATTTTGGCCAGCGCTTAACATTTAGGTCTTTTCCACTTGTGAGGTGTGGCACGAGGTGAGTATGGAGGGGCGCCGGAATGAATGGGCGCGGGACACGGGAGATCCCCGAGAAAACCCACCAACCAATGACATCGTCCATCAGTATTCCCACGTGCGAAAATCCGGAGACCTACCCCGCCGGTAATCGAACCCGGATCGCATTGGTGGGAGAAAAGGCCAGACTAATTTATCACGTATAAAGCAATGAACTGAAAAGGTGCCTTCTAAACACGTGCACAGTTTCACCCCTTCGAATGTACGTGCGAAGCTGTAACCTATGTTGTAATTAGTCACAGCAACATGAGGGACATGGAAACTGTGAGTTAAAGTCACGGCAGATGCATGAAGCGTACTGAGCATGCAACAGTAAACACTAAGTAATAATAAACTTTACCAAAGTCGGTAATATTAAATAACATTCTGGGCTTACAGAGATTTCCTTAGTCACGTGGCCAGTTTGGCTCGATCACCAAGTTACGTCCAACAGCCGGCAAGCAATGCAGGCTAGTGACTTACTGGACGTTTTAAAACTCAACTCTGCATTTTAAACGCCTCAAGACCAAATTTTACCTTTCTGAGACTGACCTCGTGACTTAGTGCCATTTAAGAGCGGAGATTATATGATATTATATTCGTGCGAAATAAAATTAGTTTTGTAGACGTTACTAACGACTGCATTATCCTGCTATGGGAAAATTACAGCATGCACAACGGCATGTTAACTTCAAAATTTACATGTAACGGCAGCATTCACCCAATTAAAACACTGCAAAGAAATAATTTGCACTGAAATTACAAGTCACTGGCTATTTTCTAAAAGGTATAAAAATATATAACTGCGTATGTATGTATGTATGTATGTATGTATGTATGTATGTATGTATGTATGTATGTATGTATGTATGTATGTATGTATGTATGTATGTATGTATGTATGTATGTATGTATGTATGTATGTATGTATGTATGTATGTATGTATGTATGTATGTATGTATGTATGTATGAAAAAGAACTTGGGAAAATCAAGTATTTTTGAGAAATTAAAAAAATTTAAAAAAAAAAATTAATAAGTTTTACCAAATAACCTCCGACCAAGACTGTCAGTATAAATTATTTAATTTCAGTTAAGGGCTTGTTCATCAGTTTTTTTTTTTTCAGACTGGTGACAATAACTCAAATATTTTTTAACCAAAAGCTTTGAAAAATTTTGAGACAATGTGCAGTCACACGATGCACAATACTGTGGATGTGTTTTTAAATATACTTTACCATTCGTCTGAAAAACAAATATTTTGTCTCATTTTTGTTTATTTTCACGACACAAAACGTGGTACTTTGGGTGATAAAAAATATAAAAAACTGTTCAGTACACAAAAAAAAAAAAAAACTACAAATTATAACATAGGGTATGTGTCAAAACTGTGGAGCAAAATTTTTATATGAGTATTAGATAGCAACAAAAAAATATTTTCGAAATCACTGCAAAACTCGGTAACAAGCCCTTAATCCGCTGGTCGTAAGTGGGGTGTATGCAGCCCTTACATACTAAATTTTGAATTTGCATAGTGCTAAATGTAAAGTCTACAAAACTAACATTATTGCGTACAAAAAAAATTTTAGTTAAAGAATGCATGTAAAACAGAAGAAATGTTAAACTGCACATGGTGCAGGGTAAAATGGCCTCTGTGGTTTCCTACTTGAAATAACATGTAACGACAGTAAAAATTATAGTTGCAACTGCATTCATGAGGCATTTGTGACGCTTACAGAAGTTCACGCACACACTTGCAGAAATTATTTTAATGTTATTTTACAATCAGTCCAGGAATCAGGTTTCAAATTTGATTTCTTGTTTCGCGAAACGTACGTATTATCCAGCTCCTTAATTACCATACGAACAAACCACAGTTTTAATACTTAACTTCGTGTAGCTGCAGTAAAGCATTACGTTCTATGGATCTTAAGTCAAATAAATGAGTTTATAACGAATTTAAAATGCACATTATGCAACTTACAATGTGTTGATTAATTAAATGAATACTGTATCACGACGTTTAACATTAAAATACAGAACATGGCACCAATATCCTTGAGCGTGTTTGGATCGATACAGAGCAGTATACATTGGAGGACAGGAGAGTCGTTCATTAAAAGGAAGGCGACGTGCAACAAAGAAGAGGCAGGATGTTTCGAAGGAAACGTACGGCCTCCCAGGTTCGCAATATCTTAATGGAGTTATTAAGCTGATGGCGCAATGCTTGCTCGCATTCTGTTTTCAAAGAGCGACGGTTAACTGCAGTGAAAGGAAACGGCAAGATTCGCCCACACGACCGACATTTCAAGGCGCTGTATAAAAGGGAGTGGTCCTGCTTTCTTTGACCTTAGGCTGGATTTAAAACGTGCGGAGGCTGGCGGAGAGGAAGAGAAGATTTAACACGGCAATATTCACTCGTAGTTACTTTCATTATACCTCAGCCGACAAAACTCTGCGTAGTAGACATTTCGCGGGCTCAGAATGACAAGGATCCATTTGACATCCAAACAATTTTACAGGGGAGCATTTTTAAAGTTTGGTTGCCTACAGAAACTTGGTGCTATGAAATATATTTAAACAGTTTATTTTCAGTACTTACTTTCTATGTTGCTGATGAAATGTAGTACACATAGATGCATAAAAATAATTTGGTGTCTTAACAGTACCAAATAAAAACAACAATGCAGCAAATAGAACCTTGTGTTTCCAAATTATCAGTATAGAGAAACTTGTGTTTCCAAATATTGATTTCATTGGGTCCGCAATTGCAGCAATGACAGAGGAACAATATAACGATCTATTGTGATATAATGTAAAGCATGTACAATGCTTTAATAGAACCTGTGATTACATGAACTCTGGATGGTCTTGTGATTATCCTCTCCAGTAATTGTATTACTGCGCTGGCTATGTCATTTCCAGAGTGCCCAATTAAGGCTTCTGTCCAAAGTGCACAATAGCCTGATTTTGAGGAAGAAACATGGGCAGTCATGTTATAGGCAGCAAGTTTTCTTTTATAAAATGCTATACTAACGTTACATCGTGGAAGATTAATAACATTTTCTAAATCAAAGCATAAAACAAGTACGTTTGCTCTGTCATGCTGCCTTTCTGAACGCTTAAGTTCTTTGTGTTTTAAGTCGCACTCATATTTCTCCTGCAAAATATTTTATACTCTACTTTCTTTCTTTGCTATTATTAACTCCTCACACAGATCACATCTGTCCTGTTAAGGGAGTAAAAAGGATAAATTGAATTCTGTACAAAATATATGCCTATACATGGAAATTTTTACAGGTTCTGTCCCATCAGACTCACATTCTGCTACATACAATTCATACATTTTTTGCTGACTTAGGTTATGATCGAGGTATAGCTTTGTACTGTCTGTTCTACAATAATGTGATTCACAATGTGGAAAGGATTTTATATGATTCCTTACCTTATCCTTTCTCTCTTTGGAGATTTTATCCACAGTGCCCTTCCCTCTCCTATCACATTGTGGAGTCCCTGAAATGCTTTTAAATGAATGGGGACTATAAACTGGTTTCTGGCTAATCGAAAGAGTGCTCGAAAAGAAAGCTTTGCAAACAAGGATCCTACAGTCTCCTTTAAGAAAGTGATATTTGAAGGCTTTTGAGCGTTTTGAAGCTTTCACCGTCCTCTCTGCATCGACCCTATCAACATTCTGTATAAGAAAATAATACTTCTCTTTTTGACTAAGGTTACAGTAACTGTTAAAAATATCGAGTATCATTTTGTGTAAATTTTGAAGCACAGTTGAACTTGCATATGTTAGAGCAGTCTTTCACAGTAGTCACAGATTTTTTCTTCACAAGTTTTCCTCTCCTGGATACATACTCCTTACCATGCTGATGACACTCTTTCCTTATAGTACTTTTCCACTGCAATGGGTGGCGTAGCCTTGTTCTACTGCGAAATATTTTGGTGGGTGTCTTTTCACTATCTGATTCATTAGATGAATCAGAATACGTAACTAACCGTGTTGGTGGTGACCTTTCGTTTTCATTCAGACTGGACTTCCCGCCTTTATTGTCTAGGTTATGTGGAACACTGTCACAGATACAAAACATAACCTATGAACAGCCATACTTTAAGTATGAGTTTCTAAACGAAATATCTAACTAAAAAAATTCAGTAACAGTATGACATAATATTGTCAAAGATATTTTAGCAAAAGATTATAAACATGACCATGAACCTTGAACATAACCCTTTATAATTTATTTAATTCAAAATCTTAAAATTACTACATTCTGTTTTTTTACCAGGATATAAACAAACATACTTACCTTTTTTCACCACAAGACTCTCCTCTGATTCTTCCATAATGAAATAATTACAACCTCTTGCTACTTAAATAATGAAAAGCAATTATACAAAATATGAATCAATAACACATGTTAGCCAACCCGGTGGTACACCATTTGTTGACAAGTTGGCGAACTCCAAGAAATAAATATTCTTTATTTATATTTTATAAACTAAAATTTACCTTAACAATGATATTTAATTAAGGGGATTCGCTAATGAAAATAATGCAAAATTTGTGAATTTTTCATTTTTTAAAAATATTTTTTTTTAGTTATATGGAATGTAATAAATAAGGAAATTATATAAAAAAACTATTTCTTCACATTGTAAAAGTCAAATTTATTATTTTTTTACACCCCTACAAAATGCCAAAGTAGGCATTTCACAAGTAAATTGAATTTATTCAACAATGTTCACAAGCTAGACCTATTCTTATGAACCAAGCTATTTTCACGTTTATGAAACTGATTACTGTCTACTAATGTCGTTATCAGAGCAATAACATTCTGGAAAAGAAGACGAAGAAGTAAATCACCTGACTTGTTTACTCTATGGTTCTATCGCAGAATAAAAAATAGGTACTTATTTATTCTGTGGTTCTATGGTTGTTCTCTTTGATGTTATACAAAACAGTAAGTTATTGAAAGTGTGTTTGTATAGTTCGAAATATGGGTAGAACATCGAAAAAAAGGCAAAACATCAAACAAAGGATTTCAAGTAATATAAATAAGCGATATAAAAAGGATGACAGTGAGGTGAGTTCCAACCAAAACATTGATGAAGTGCAAAGTGAGGTTAGGTTATCTCTACATTCAAACAATCAAGATTTTTCTAGAAGAAATGAACCTAGTCTCAGTGTATCAAATGAGGATACTATACCAGACCCTCTAACAGGGTTTGCTTTGTACGAT
>PNEQ01078957.1:0-26760 GCA_003012365.1 Medauroidea extradentata
GGATATTCAAATCAAAATTTATTTCACAAAATTTTACGTCTACTAATTTTAAATGAGTTTGGTGTGCCTAATTTTTGTCAACGAGCTCAAACCCAGAGGTCCTGTGTCAGAATATCGTGTAAACCGACTGAGCAAACATACATACTTGAACTTAAATTTTAATTTTATCCCTAGCCGAGGAATTTTAATAGAACCTAGTATCAACTTTAACGAAACTCAAGATATTTTCTACTTTATAGTAAATTGTGTCTAAACTATGTGTTTGACCTAGGGTGAGAGATTTTAGAATTAGGAATTTTTTTTTAATTTTTCATTTTCTTCAATAAACTGCTCTATTAATTGAGATGTGGTGCCTATGTTTTAATGATGAACCTACAATAATCTACATTTTGGTAAGAAAAGGTATCTTATGCAAATATAAATTATCCTTAAAAATTATTCCCTTCTCAACTCACCTTAGTCACCGACACACAGAAAGTCACACAAACATTAAGCATCATCATTAGACTGTGAACGCCGGTGATATAAACTAACCATATTTCGTGTAGTTCACTTGTTACTACAGACCGGAATAATTCGTGGCTTGACTGACCTGTATGTAGCCTGGCATTGAAGAATACTTGTTAACAGAAACATATAGCAGCTCCTCATTGGCTGCTCGCTGATTTAGCGATACCACGTGTGTGTGTGCATGTATTTGCTTCTTTATTATTGGTACGATGACTTCTATGAGGTGTCAAATAAGTCGACACATGCAAAATTCTCGTTATTTTCTGACAGCTGACTAGACTCCAAGCGACTATAGGCTTGTTCGACGTCTCCCGCTGGCCGATATTGTCGTGACTTGCCGCGGAGAATGCTTACACGGTAGAGAGGCCAATCTCTGTAAAGACGTAACACACGTCAATGACAACACATAAAAGTTCGTGGCCAATTGAATCGCAGATTATGTTCTGTTATGTATAGGAAAGTGAAGTTTAGTCTGCTACTAAGTGATAACGCGAATTTTGCGTGTCGCTAAAAATAAGCCATGGGCTAATTATGAAACTGACACAAAGTTATAATTGTTTGAATATTAGCTTATGCACGAGAAAACGTGAATTTTTTTACGTCCCTACCTACTATTAGCGGCACCTAATTTTCGTGCAACTAATTTAGCACAACCTTGGTTGAATGTAATCATTAGGGACAGGAAGTTTTCGCGAAAATATGTTTGCCCCAGTTTGTTTCAGTGCTTTATGTGCACACCTGCACTTCTGCTTCATTAGTCTGTGATTGGATGCTTGTAAGTCTCAGTGTCCTGGGGTTCTGCCCTCACATGACAGACACGTGTTGTCGCGGTAACTTACTGTGATTGCTGCAGGCAAATGTGAGTCGCCTATGTGCAAAGACACGCCTACAATAACCATAACGTATGTGCAGAAACAATTTGGCGGAAAATCTTTTCGCGAAAATCAGACGCCCCTAGTTGTCACACATAACCGAGTTCGATTCCAGATTAAGTTGCGTCTCATTTGTGTCTCGTTGGAAACTTGGCGCAAGGTGCCGTATGTCAGTCGGTTTAATCGGGGTACTCCCATGATCCCACTCACGTCAGTGGAAAGACCGTAGACTAGGGGATAGAGATGTTATTATTTATTTCGTCTTTTCTTTTGTGATGAATTGACTTTCGGAGTTTTCAATGGTTTTTAATCGCAGGTTGTGCGTATTTTAAAGCTAACCTGTCCATCCACTAGCTGGCGTCGTCAAGCTATGCTGCAAGGTCGTGTCGCTCACGCGACGCGACTAAATAGTACATTTCAGTTATACGCGCACGCACAGAGTGATACCATCATCTCCCATCTTACCAAGGTTCGACACTCTCTCACGCAAACAACTATACCTCCTGGCATCGCGTGTGTTGATCTGACCTTCTAACTTCGGTCCTCTTTTGTTCAGAGAACAGTAATTAAGGCACGCGCCTACCTGGGCTTCCATCGTGACGCGGTGAAGTTAAAATGAAATACGTGTTTCTGCACGGAACTATACTGAATGTCTGTTGAATGTTTCGTGATAAAGAACAAATAAGCGCATTCCGAAAGCTTCAGAAACGAACATGTACCGTGTAGTTGATGATATACTGAGTGTCAAACATATACTAAAATATACATATCATCCCTTCGATATTTACTTCTTAATTAGGGTTAAGCTGAGTGGTATTTACCTGTCGTCGACAGCGACGTCAATAGCTATGGTAACGCATACGGAACTTCACAAGATGAGAGAAACTGGGAAAGGAATCGGCCATGGCATTTACTACGGGACCACTCCAGCATTCGTCTAGAGCGATTTTGGAAAACTATAAAAAACCGAAATTAGAATCACCGGAGTCGATGATCGAATCCAGGGTCTGCCGAATGAAACTTCGCATGTGTTATCGTCACTCGCTCGTTTCCGTCTTCTTAAGTAAAATAATTATTACAATTTTTACATCTTTGAACTGTGAATATCAAGACCCTTTAATGACAGCAGCGCATTTCTTGTGTCCTTGCGTTTCCAATGTATTTATCTTAAGGGCTTATTCCCGAGTTTTTTTTCATACTGGTGCCAATAATTGAAATATTTTTTAACCAAAAGTTTTGAAAAAATTTGAGCCAATGTGCAATCACACGATACACAATACTGTGGACGCGTTTTTTTTAAATAATGTACCATTCGCCAGCAAAAAAAAAATTATTTCCTTAATATTTGCTTATTTTCACGACGAAAAACATAGTACTTTCGGTAATGAAATCTAAAAAAAACGGTTCAGTATAATTCTACAAAAAAATTCAGCTACAAAGTATAACTAGAGACATGCAAAATTCGCGTTATTTTCTGACAGCTGACTAGACTCCAAGTGACTATAGGCTCGTTCGACGTCTCCCGCTATACGATGTTGTGTGACTTGTCGCGGAAAATGCTTACACGGTACAGAGGCCAATCTCTGTAAAGACGTAACATATGTAAATGACAACACATAAAAGTTCGTGGCCAATTGAATCACAGATAATGCTATGCTATGTATAGGAAAGTGAAGCTTAGTCTGCTTGCAAAAGATAACGCGAATTTTGCATGTCTCTAAGTATAAAATATAAGTGTCAAAACTGTGCAGCGAAATTTTGATGTGAGTATTAGGTAGCAATTAAAAAAATATTTTCGAAATCAATGCAAAACTCCGTAACAAGACCTTAAGTGCATTCTGGATGATAAATTACTGCGTAAAATCATTATGACTATTCCGGATTCCGAAAATTATTTATTTAATTAAGAATATAAATGTTCTATGTTATTCGCTATTGAAGTGTATTTCACAAACTGATGTCAAATCACAGTAATATCACCGTACCCTAGTAGCTGTTTTAAATTAAGTGTACAGCTATGCAAGACAGGATATATAATATATTTATAGCAGCCAGGTGAGTAATATATTTATTACCGTATTAGCTCGTGTAATTAGAAAGTAAGAATTTAACACGTGAAGAACTGTATCCATCTGAAACTAATGTGATAGTAACCTGCATATTTCGCGTAGTTATCTGACAGCAGACTGGGATGCAACATACTGTGTGTGCTTATGATTTCTGCTGTTGGCCAGCAGTTAGTGTGAGGCGCGTCTAGAACTTTTCCAAGGTCAACTGTATCATGCCTACTAACCTGTGACGCGAGCACACTAGTGTACGAAGGCTCGGAGCCAGTTACTTCAAGGAGCTTGTTCAGGTCAGTATAGGCCAGTGGATTCTAGGCTGTAGCTAAACAATAACACGAAATTGGCACGTCACTATGGATATTGTAGCTTTCGACATGCACCTAAAATATACAAAGATAAAATTATTTTACTATCACCGTTACGTAATGTTTTACTTAACAAAATTCGTCTGTTAAATTTTCTACGAGAAACACATCATTTAAAGGTAAGTATGCATGAAATATTACTGCTAAAACATTGGGCTTTTTATATTATAATTTTTAAAGCATCGCCTTTAATAATATTCAGTACTATGTCAGTCAGTTATATTACAAAAAGCGATGAAGGTAACTGTAATAAATAAAGATATTTAACAGCAAGCCGAGGTGAAACTTGCTGTGGGGAATATTCTCGGTGTCTTGACGAGCTTCATTGGTCGCCATGTAGCGTTTCTGTATATTTATAGCGTATTAGAGTTCAGGCTGGCCTGCGTTTGTCACGTTTGTCATCTATATCTTGTAAAGTAACTCAACAACGCCAAAAATATATAACTCGTCACACTTGTATAATTGATGTGCGTTAATTTAGGCCCGTTCGTGCGGAAGCTAGAAAATATTAATTGTAACGTTTATTTAAATATGAATTGTTCAACAATTTTTCTAAGAAGTTTTACAGTTTTTTTAATAATTAATAATTCCATTTGTTTTGTTTATGCCATTTCTTCCTTTATACATTTGGGTTGGGTACAATTCGTTCGAAAGATAAACTTGCACGAGCTATAAAAAAAATATTAGTAGCTAATAATTAGGGACCCTGGTTTTTCGCGAAAAGAAATTTTCCCCACTTTGTTTCAGTGCCTTACGTGCGCACCTGCATCTCTGCCATGTGGTCAGTGATTGGATGCCGTAACACCCAGCGTGTGCAGGTTAAACCCGCAAATCACAGACGTGGTGGGGTGTCACAATAAACAGTAACATTGTTCTCATTGGTGCAGTCAAAT
Source organism: Medauroidea extradentata (assembly GCA_003012365.1). NCBI lineage: Eukaryota > Metazoa > Arthropoda > Insecta > Phasmatodea > Phasmatidae > Medauroidea > Medauroidea extradentata. The sequence goes on from PNEQ01078957.1 coordinate 4,707, forward strand.
GAGTGACGCCTATGCATAGACAACATACAAATAACCACGTGCTCGCAAGGCATTGAAACTAGTTGTTACAGAATTCTTTTCTACAAAACTTAGTGGCTCTTGTAATATGTCATATGCCCAATTAAGGCACCATAAGTATTTTTTGGTCGTTGTCACATAGCGTACTATAAACACTAAATAATAACGTACCAAATACGACATTGTCTAGACCAAATGAAACGGTGTCGACGTGGGCATTCAGTTGACATAAAACTCCAGTTGGAGCGGGATTATCGTGACACAGAGGCAGGGTACAGCAATAGTCATGAGACATGCAACAAGTATCCTGCTCTTATCCGGCTCCAACCAGCTGAGAACTGACCTGGTTCGTGCATCCATACGCTAAGATTTACTAGTAGTTCGGTCGCGAAGCCTCGGTAAGTAGATTGTTTTCCTGCCCCAATAAAACTTCCACCGTCGAGCTAAACTGACCCATCCGCGTGCATTACCTTCTGCTTTACAGGCTGTTACCAACAATCATTAACAAACGCCGGGAAGTTACAGGGCAAACCTATCCTACTTCCAGTTACTAAGGCTTCGGACTATATAAAATAAACATGTTATACATGTTGATTGTGAACATATACGTGATATATTGGCCACTTATTTCTCAAACTACACATGCCTGATCTGTGTTGGTAACATAATCAACCTATGTACAGATACTTCCCAGTTTTATGAAGCCAGCAATACGATATTAAGGGCGCCGCCTACCTGCGACGGAGCTGTAGGGTCGACCTTGAAGCGCGCAACAAATGCCGCATCGCTTCAAAGAGCCGAGCAGTGAACTAGCGTGAAAGCTTCCCGCCGAACAATTTTTACCTGGGTGCATTGAGTGGAGACCATATAATTTTACTGGTGGAAAGTCTGTAACTAAGTTTAGTTCACCTCACAATCTGAGTTTCGCGTACATCCAGTTAGTGCATTTTTAATTATGGCAGTCTAAAACCCGTTTTTTTAGCCAAGTTGGAGTGCTTAGAAACAGTTTTTTTAATTATCTTGTTGTCTTAACAATGAGGTTCTGACCTCGTCTGAGAGTGTTATCTTTTCGTACGTTGGCACCATTGGCACACATGGAATTGTTTCGTAGAAAAAAACCTGTTTACGAACACACTGCAACTCGTTTGAAGCTGAGATAGGCGGCCACCTTTAGGTATATCAGGACATATGATCAGTTGATCCTTCATAAAGAAAATATAGGCATCATACTTTTCTAAAATTACTATGAAGCAATACGATAACATCTTTGAAAGAACTGTGCAATGGGAGTGCATGACTGGATTTAGCTGCTTGGACATACTCCATTGTTGAATATTTCGCAACAAAATCCAGTCACGATTACATCAAACCCATGGGTAGTAGCAAAACCGTTCCGCAAACTATTCCTTGTTGATAGTAACGGGAGATTAGTCACTTCCGCCTTGAATTTGTCAATTTCCTCTCGATAACTTCTGTTTCAGTAAATGTAACAATATTTGTAACACGATAGGACATAGATAATAGCTTAACAGATTTTCTGATATTATTTTAACCTTAATTTATTCATTATTTTGTGCGTGAAAACACCTGGCAAGAAAATATAGTGATGAACTTGTGTGAGCTAGTACAAAATTCACAGCAGTAACATATATGAAGCCGTAAGGAATTAAAAAATGAACTAAATGAACTTTCGTGCCCTGTCTACATGCAGAACGTAAAACAATATCTGAATTAACTGATTAATGAGAAAATGCATAAAGCCAATCTGATAGAAATCAATTCTTTTTATAAAGTAAGTAAATTCCCGAAGTTTCGCGAGCCATCAGGTTCTTAACTCCGTTAACTGGATAATGGGTTCATGACCACAAAAAATTACATTTATGACTGTTTCTGACATGAATTAATCTCCAAGAATGTAGGTATTTGCCGTCCAGTGGCAGTTGGAAACGCAGAGTTTAGCCCCTGTAAATAGGCAATTACGAGAACGCGTCAGTGTTGTCGGTTGCAGATGTTGCAGGAGTTGAAGCAGTAAAACCACCTGCTTGTCGAAGTTAGTATAGTGTTAACAGTACGTCCGCACTGCTCGTATTACACAGAACAAACATAACAAGAACTGCGAACTAATGTTTTGTACTTAAATACCCAATTTCTCATAATTTATTTTTTCATACAATGTACACTAATTTGTTTTTCCGCATGAAATAATTAATGATATAGGTTTTTTATAGACAAAGTGTGCACTTTTGAAAAAAACTATCTGATGAAAAAAAAAAAACAATCGAAACTAGTTTTCGTTTTATTTTCTAGGTCAGTAAATATTTAATGAGTGGATGTTTATTACACACGCTGATAGGCTGATAGGTGGGAAAATTACAAAAGAGGTAAAACAGAAAATATGAGCTTAACTTCAGAAGAAATTGTTTTAATATTGTAGTCTATATGTATTTCTTACATCAAGGTATGCTGCAAGCTTTTTTTCTTTCGCTAGGAAATTCAATCTTACATCTAAGAATTCGTTTGCAGAGCTATGTATATTTTGTTTGTAAAGAGTCTAATTTCACAAGAAAATATATTGCAGTTCTACTAAACACAGGCGGCATGATTCTCGACGTACGCATCTGTCTCGCCCGTATGTCTTATGTATTTTACCGTCACCAAGCTCTGTGGATTTTTGTTAGGGCGCATTTCACCTCAGTTTTCAACGTCTTTATTTATTTTTATATTTGTACCAAATATTTTTTCTTATTTAAGACATAAATTGTGATTAAATCTTCCTCTTAGGAAATTTGTGTATCTCTCACAGTTTTTGCGTAATGAGTCGTAAACGTAAACATTTGGACTTTACGGTTTTAAGTACACCAATATAACCAAGTGGTATAGCAAACTGAAAAAATTCACACTATATAACATTGTTGTAGGCTATGATTTGACGTATATAAAACAATATATATGTAAATATATGTATATATATTTGATATTTCTAAACAATTTTTGATATATTTTTAATTTTAATTTCAAAATTCAGCATTTATTATTAATTACAAAATTATTTTACCGTTGTTTTTGTATATGTCACATCATAGCCTACAACATTGTTATACACTGTGAATTTTGTCGGTTTGATATGTCTGTTTGTTTTTAGTGGCGTACATAAAACCCTAAAGTGCCAATTTTGGCGTTTACGACTCATGACGCAAAAACTATAAATGACACAAAAATATCCTAAGAGGAAGATTTAATCACAATTTATGTCTAAAATAAGAAAAAAATTATTTGGTACAAATATGAAAATAAAGAGTTGAAACCTGAGGCGAACCGCGCCCTTAAGGCCTCTGTCTACCTGTCGCGATTGAAGCCAGGGAGTTTCAATATTTTCTAACTGCAAGTAAAAACAGAGTAGGGTCTATTGATTTTTTATATCAAAACACTGAATTTAAATAAAAATTGGTGAGGAAATATCACTTTTAAAAAAATTAATGTGGTTTTATACATATCATAGCGTAACCAAAGGCACTTTTATTCAGAGTGAATAGTTTGGTTTCTATAATTCTGTTGGTCTTCTTTCCTAGTATAAAACAATTTTACGTATATTTGGGCTTTGACATAATATTATACAAAAACTATGAAGGCTAAAAAATTGCCATTGAAATAAAAAAGAAAAGCCAACAGTGTACGACTAAAAAACAAACAATATTTCGTACTAATATAATAATTATTAAAACAATTAAAATTTTCAGTTTACTGGCCCATTAAACACAGTACTAATCAGCTCGGTATATACAGGCTGTGACGTGGCTGCGACACGATACACAACTCAAGGTCAGTAGAGTCTGGCCAGCTGAGAGAGGAGAGGAACGTGAACCTTGGCAGTTGTCCAGAGGCTGTATAGTGGAGGGGAAGGTAGGGGAGGGGGAGTGTTATGAACTGCTCGTACGTGTTGCCAGTCTGCCATGTGCTATATTCAGCTCGCCAGCTTATATAGGCTCGTCACTGGAGACACACAGGCTAGCTAGCTGCTGTGAGCGTTGTCAGCTCTCTTACCTGCGCTGAAGCCGGGATGACGAGCACTTATATCACGTTACACTTTCACTCTCACTTAGGCCTTTAAGACAAGTTACCAGGGTAGGGCAGGCCAGCCAGAATTTCATGTTTATAGTGGAAGAAATTTAACCTGGGTTAGATGTACCTGTGTTCAAATTTTCTCTTCACGGCTTCTTTATCAACTATTATTCAGTAGGGTAAATGGCGGTTAGCGGACGGAAGTCGCCAGATTGGTGGGACTGAAATAAACAATTGACATAACTAAAACCACAACCAAGTGAAACTGAACGCCCTGTATTATAAATACCGAAAAAAACAAGCATTAAACTAATATTATACGTAATATAAGGAAAATGACTTGTATAGGTTGTACTGCGCCGGACGTCGCATTTATCAAATTATTTGACAGGTATAAAATATGTACTTCTTTTCGATTCCCGCCATTTGAAAACCCTGAATAGCATGACAGGCGTTCATTAATATCCAGGTGATGCACAAACCTTGTCACGTGACTGAAATAACATAATCTACTCCAGCGACTGAGTTTTCATAAGCGCCTGTTGCAAATGCATACGAACGGGACATATCATGATCGCGTCACTTTTTACTTACGGTTCACTTTGACGTAACGAAAAGCTTGTCAATGTCAAGCTTTTAAGCTAGAGTGATACGATCTTCTCGGCCATTCACTTTTCGGAAGAATTGATGTCTTCTGTTGTGACATGTTATCTTTGCCTGTACTAGACAAATGATTTCCCGAAACTTTAATGCGCGCTTACGTTTTACGTAGAGGACAGTAATATGGCACCTCAATCTCTCACGTCTTACGCACACGTGGACGTGATGAAGTGGTAAGGATAAATACATTTCTAGTGAACGAATTGACAAGAAATAATTTTATTTCCCTATTTACACTAGTATCGGTAAGACGTACATAAAATGAGAGATGGTAATAGAACTAACATTAGGTAAAATATATGGAGATAAAATAATGAGAAACAAAATCATAACAGCTTTTATTATTATTTAAATAATAATAATAATAATTTTTCCCATAACTATTGCTTTCAAACTAGAAATAACTTCTTATTTATAGCCAGCAACCCGATGCCATAGCAACTAGAGACATAAAATTCCCCTTGTAAAGTAACTGAGATACAACTTCCTAGCTTCTAGTAGAAGTAACCTCAGTTGTAGCGCAATATGTTTTTGTGCCGTCTGAATGTTTCTAGATTGTTCTTCCTTCTGTGCTTGTATTTGTGGGTTTCGTATTGAACTGTAGACATTTCTGAGTGTGGTTGTTGCGTTGTGAACTGCCGTTATTGGCCGGGGGCGTGTCGTTGATGGCGTCCCACCACTGCGCGCTGTAACAGGTCCTTCCTAAGGGCACGGTTCACATCCGTTTTCAACGTCTTTTTACATTGTTATATTTGTACCAGATATATTTTCTTATTTTAGACGTAAATTGTGACTAAATCTTCCTCTTAGAAAATTGTTGTATCTCTCATAGTTTTCGCGTAATGAGACGTAAACTTCAAAATTTGCACTTTACGGTTTTATGTACGCCACTAAAACCAACTGAAATACCAAACCGAAAAAATTCACAGTGTATAACAATGTTGTAGTATATGATTATATATATATAAGCAAAAATTGATACGTTTTTGGATTTAAAAAAAATTTAAATATTTTAATTTTCAATTAAAAATGTAGCATATATTTTTTAAATGTAATATACTGTTTGCTAGCGAAAAATTATTTTGATTCATTTTGGCTTATTTTGACAACAAAATATGTGATATAACAGGGGCTAAAACCTAAAAATCCATTTGGTGTATTGTAACATAAAAATTCAGATACAAACTATAGTATATAAGTGTTAAAATTGTAAAAATTAATTTTGGATATACGCATTAATTTTTGTGAAAAAGAATATTTTCGTAATCACAGCAAAACTAAAGAGCGAGGCTTAACACAGAGCGTGTGTGATACATACTATACAATAAATATTCTGTAGTTTATTGAATACTAAATATACTTGAAATATGTTGGTAATGTCCGAGTGCGTGTAGACATAACTGTGCGAGGCCGTGTGTTTATAGATGGTGTAGATATAGTGTGGCGCCATGTCCAGACAAGGATGTGGTGATGGCTGATGGCACGTGGCACCACGTGATTGGTCCAATAGCAGGAGAACTGGCAAAGTTCCCTCAACTAGACCTCGCCGTCATCGTCGTTCAAGTCTGCAATCTCTCAGGGCGCGGGCCTACGTGGAGATTCAGGCGACGATAGTATGTAGACTGTTCAAGGCAAAGAGAGCACTTAAAACATCTTAAGAATGTGTGTTAGGTAGAGATGATGGTTTATCGCGGGAAAACTTCACTGTTTGCTAGGTTACTACGTACGTTCAGCTTACCAGAATATTACTGGCTTTCGCTTGTACTTGGAGTTGTTAATCTATTTGACTGAGCCAATAAGAATGTCGCTGTTGTTGTAATTGAGGCCTGTCATTGGTCTGCGCACAACTACGTTATGTCAGAAGTGTATCACCCTATCAAATATGTTGCAAGAAAGTACAGCGTTTTCAATGGTATGTTGGCACAAAATATTTTCACGATGTACCATTATCTCTGTCATAGATAAATAATCACTAAAAAGACAAAATGAGTCTATAGGTTTTTTAAACTCAAACGGAAAAACTACAAACCAACACCCTAAGACAATTATAAAAGCCAACTTTATGAGCAAACGCTTATCAGAATGAAGCATTTGTAAGCGCGATATCTTGCGCTGTAATAAAATGTATAAGGTTTTGACGTCAGAGATTGTTATTCAGACGTAGCTGGAGGATGATACTTGCTCAGACTTGGCATAAAATGTTATCTAAGGATGCTGTTGTTTTTATTTTTGCAAAATGGATTCGAGAAACTCACAAAACATTTTAGCTCTCTGCCATGTACCATGCTCTCTTAGGGGCGTTCACGTGGCAAAAAACTTATAATTTTGTATTCGTACGTCATAGCGTTCGTTTTATAGACATTACTTGTGAGTATTTTTTTCGCTCGTAAAATTTTTTTAGGTCTCACAGTATTCCCATAGCGACATGACAAAGTTAAAATTTGCAAGTTACGGGAACATACGAATAACAAAAACAAAGTGGCTTACTGGAATGAAATAATTTACACTGTTATTACATATTATGGGCATATGCTAACTATTTAAAAACACAAAATATAATTTCTTTGTACATAACACAAAAATCTGAAAATGGTGACAATTTACTTAATTTTTGGCAACTTCCTAAAAAGACAAAATTACTTTGTTGAATGTTTTAAATTTATTAGCACATGACTCACAATAAATAACTTCAGTGTAAATTATTTCATTCGAATAAGTCACTTGGTTTTTGTTTTTACTATGTTCCTGTAACGTGCAAATTCTGACTTTGACACGCCACTATGGAAAAACTATGAGAACTAAAAAAAAAAAAAAAAAAAAAAAAAAAAAAAAAAAAAAAAAAAAAAAAAAAAAAAAAAAAAAAAAAAAAAAAAAAAAAAAATTACAGGTGGAAGATGTAGGCTCAAGCAACGTGTATAAATCGAACAAAATGTCGTCCAAATTTAAAGCTATGAATTTTTACCACGTGAACACCCTTAAGGGGTATGGAAAGGCGCAAAACTTCGAATAAACGACTGGAATACCCAATTTAGTGGCTGAGTGAGATATGTTTGTGTCGCATGTTACTTAGTTTTTTATTTTATTTGTTATTATTTTCATTTATTATCTGTTCGTTCCTTGTTTTTATCTTACCAGATTCCATTTTGGAATTTCATGTTGTTTATGTACCTTACTGACTAAAGCATTCTGCTTATTTTATGGTTTTCGATTATTTGTTTAGTTTTCTTTGACAGTCATTAATTTTGCAATGGAGTACATCCAAGAAACTAAATCCAGTCATGCACTCCCATTGCACAGTTCTTTCAAATGTCATAACCTAATACTAAGTAAACTTACCCTAACCTCGCCTTACACAACCTAACCTATCCTAAACTAACCTAACAACTTAATATTAAGCTAACCTAATACTAAGTAAAACTAACCTATCCTACCATTGCCCAACCATAACAAACCTAACAATGACCTAATTTAAAACAGACCTAACTTAAAAATAACATATCAAACCAAGCCTAACCTAACCAGTCCAAAATAAAACTGACCTAACCTAAACTGTAGGGATACAAGGCAAACCCAGATGTATCATACTTAATCGGGTACGAGAGTTATGGTATGGCATACCATAAACATAATAAATGTGCAAAAATTACTGTACAACATTTTATTAACCTACCTACTGTACCATAATTAAAGTGCATCATACCAAATGTTTGGTACATATAACATAAACATAGTACAATGTACTAGAAACCACACACAATACTAACCCAATTCTAATCCTATCCCAACATAACCTAATCTACAATATTCTAAGCCATCTTACGCAAACTAATACTAACCTAGCGTAATACTAAGCAAACCTAACCTAGCTTTACATAAAGTAAACTAAACAAAACGAACCTAACCTAAATTAACCTAACATATTACAAACCTAAATTAACCTAATCTAAATGTACCTAAACTAAACTAACCTACCATAGTCTAACCTAATACTGACCTAACTTTACACTAACTTAACTTAAAACTAACCTTAACTATCCAAACCTCATCTAACCTAACCAAACCTAACCTAAACTAACTTAATCTAGCAAAACCTAATATTTAGGGATCCAAGGTTTATTAGCCAGGTGCACCATAAATACTTGCTGGAGGTACCAGAGTTAAGTAATAGCGTACTATAAACGTACCAAGCGTCCCGTAAATGTAGTACAGTATATTACAGACCTAATGCACTACACTTATGTTGCATGGTACCTAAATGTTGGTACGTAGGCCTACACCAGAATCCTTGCAGCGATGCAAGGTACTCTGGCGTATTCACGATAGTTAATTGTAAATGTTTAACAAATTGGACACTGAGATTTGCAATCCTAAAATGAATTTGAGGATATCAGTTTCATCGCAAACAGGATATTCACAAAAACTCTGACAAACTCCGGCAGGTGATTCCTTGTGAAAAATAATGCAGAAAATACTTAAGACATTTTGTACGTTACCGTAACATCAACGGAGTAATTCGTCTTTGAAAATCAAATTTTAAATCTCTGATGTCCCCACAAACCGAACACTTATTGACGTAAACTGACAAAACTCTAGATGTTACTTCATGACTATACGGCCGACAAACCAACGGTAAACGCCAGTTGATACATTCAACCCTTACGAAAATCAACGGGGTGGCCATTCTTAAATTCTTAAATTGCTGACAACTTTTTTAAACGTAAGGATAATGCAACTTTTGAAAGTGAATTATTGGGTTATGTAACCTTAGTAATAAAAAAGGTCCTCTTGTAGCGACTGCCTAGGACTCATAGTTTTCGTGCAAACCGCACGTGAAGTCTTGGCGTGGTGACACAGAGCCTAGTGTGTAGGCAACACTGCGTACACGAGTGTCTGGTTTATTCCGCAGCGCCGCACATACGATGGTACAGATTCACTGTAAATATCACGTACCGAAATTTAAATATCTCACATAACCGTAACCAAGTGATTGCGGCCTCAACAAGTTTAACTGCGATGCTTGAACTATAGCGCAAGGTAAATACAATTCATGCTATAGCAGTACATTTCTCATTTTCTTTCTCAGAACTCCATAAAAGCGAAAAATGAAACTACCCAATATTGCCACTGACGCGTAGTCATTAAGCAGGAATTTCAACCACAGCTTCTCCTGATTCCAACCTATGATCAACACACGTACAAGATGCCACGTGACCAGCGAGCAAGCAGACTCTAGGACTTCCAGATAACCTACTACATCTGGAACTAGTAAGTGACTGGTGACATCCAGAATTCAGCGGGGACGCCATAACGCTGATATTAATTATGTCTCTCAACACCACCACGTTTTACACGAGTTCAAGTATTTGTACGACACATTGATCGTTTTGTAAACATTACATTTTCCACTTGCGGAAACTTTAGGTCTCATAGTGTTCCCATACGGCATGTCATAGTCAAAATTTTTAAGAGAATTTTAAATGTTTGTTGCAATAGGAGTTTACAATTAGAAGGTATTGGTTTGTAGAGATACGCCATTGCTCATAATTTGTTGACCGAACTTGTATTGACCATCCAGGCTATACAAGCCCCAAATTCCTAGCGAACTTAATTCGCATCTTGGTGTTCCGACCAGCTGTGTCTCAGCCTGAAGACGGGGATGGATCTCAATCTCCAAAACGTTGAATTTTCTCGTTGATTTTGACTTGTGTTGTCTCTTGTTTTTTATTTGTCGTACACTGTCCACTAATAATGTATTTTTCCCATCTTTTCTCATAGGCTATTGGGAATTTGGATTTTTCTTTGAGTCTGTCTTTTGTGTTAGGGTTAGGGTATTATCAAATTGTTGACTGAATTCAATCTTTAGAACTATTTCTTATATATATATATAAACTGACGGCATTCTTCTGGGATGGTTTTTTCTTACGTCTTCTGTGCTTTTCTGTGTGTTTTGCCACTTTTTCTTTCAATACAAGTTCGGTCAACCAAAATTTTCAAGTTACACGAACATAAAAATAACCAAAGTCTACTGACTTACTAGAATGAAAAAAAGACCACTTAAAAATTACGTTTAACTTTTCTACATAATAAATAAACGCGTTGTTAAATATGCATAATTTTATTTCGTTGATAAGTTGTCTGGTGGAAGAGGACAACTTCGGTAGCCTTCGGCAATATTCGGCTATGGGTTCATTTTCCTTATTCCAGTAAGGAGGGCTTGTTCCATGGCGACAGAATAAGAGGGAGTGAAATTATGCAATATTTCCGTGGCATTTCCCGCAGGCCAGGATACCGCAGTGCTGATAACTGCGCAGATAACATCAACTACCCGACACGCAGCTGCAGTACTGTCCACTGCTACCAACACTGACGACACGACAGCAGCGATATTATTTATTGCCCTCGGCACGTTATAGTTATTTTTTGGGTGTAATTTATTTTTTCCGTGCGGCGTTCCAACACGTAGTTTCTACGCTACGGTTCAGAACCACGCGCGTCAGTACGATCAATGTACAGCCTGCCTACTTCCCTGCACACTGAGCTGACATTCATACTCTGAGATAGGCTCAGTTGCGCGACACAAAGTATGCCTGGCGTAACCAAGTTATTATGTGGCGAAATAAAATATATTTGTTGCTGAAACCAAATCAGTTTGTTGCTCTTACTTCTCGTTACCTAAAATTGTAATATTCTGACACTTACTATTTGTTTCACTGTGAATACATATGTTTTACTGATTCGTAAGAAAGCGGTATCACTGGGAATCGAATTTGGAACCTTACGCATTGAGAATCACTCGTTTACGTCCTTTTTTAAACTATTTTTTCTACATGCCATTTTAACGGACGTTTTCTACCAGACCAGAGACTGATTAGTTAATGACTTAACGAGACTTGGCAACGTGTAGTGTACACAAATTAACATCCAGCTGTACCTGGGAATCGAACCCAGAGCTTGCACAGCCGGATAGGTTATGGAGTTCGGCTCCATGACCAGCCTAAGCGATGACTACTGATATATCCTGGCGGATAACATGTATGGAATACAAGCAATTTTGTATTATTAAATTTTACCTCTTGATTTTTCTTTTTATTGTATATATATATATTTTTTTTCAGAATTGTGATTTGTATCTGAATGAAACATCATCAAATACACTTAGAAATATTACTGTTATAATAAGTTTCACGCAAAATAATTTTCGAGGTATGACTCTAAAACTACGACGCCACAAATATTCTGTTTGGTTGGAGCAGCAAAATGAACATTTATATATTTCCAAACAAGTTATGATATTTTCTAAACCAAACATTTTGTCAGACTTAAGAGGGTGTGGTAGATAAATAAGAGCTGAATTCTTCAGTTGAGATCTACACGTTTTTGAAAGTCAATATAGAAAATCTACAAACGGCGATCCTTGATAGTTATATTTGCCAACTTTATGAGTAAACATTTACCCAGAATGATGCATTAGTTAGACGTGATACCTTGCGCCGCAATTAACTGTACGAGATTTCGGCGTTAGAGTAAGTTCTCCAGATATACGTTAATCGAGAAATATGTTTACTCAGAAAGTTCGCAAAAACTATTGTCTAGGATTGCTGTTTTTTTTTAATTTTGCAATTTGACTTCCAAAAACCTACAATTTTAAACAGATGCTTCTAGCGCTGAATTATATACTACGCACTCTTAAGTCCTTTGTCAAATAATCAACATAAATGGTCAGGTCAACTGACTCAGAAGTGTGACGTATGGTATTTTTTCTGGTAGCGAAATATTTTGTTACGTCTCAGGTAAATACTTACTTCGCCCTATTCAAACAAACAATATATGGCAAACCTTTCTTTCAGTGCCAGAGTTTATCCAGGCATCACATTACATGGCTGTTACAGAGATTTGCTGTTTAACAACAAGAGGATATTTTATTTTATATTTATGCACATGAAATTTTATTGTCGATTTTCGGGGTAGCATTATTCCCAATACATTTCACTTTACAAGCTCATCCTGTATAATTTAAAATTACAATTGAGATATCCGACATGAAAAATTAAAAACGTGAAACTGGCGATGTTTCTCATGCGTCATCATTCTGCCAGGAATTCCACGTAGAAACTTTTTTGTTTGAACATATCTGTCACGTTGCTAATTCTTTTAATGGCTACCGATTTATTTTTCTTACTTTTTTATTTTCGTTTGACTAATTATTAATATCGCCGAATTTCTAAGTGTTTTCAATAAACGTTTTTTTAAACAATGACAGTGAGGAAATATTATGTCTGCAATTCTTTAGTTTGTAATTCTGCACGTAGAATGGATATCTGTAGATTTACTAGTAGCCTAATCAAAATTAATATTTTATAAAAAGTTATGTTTTCCCCGTTTCCCTTTTCTACTTCAATTAAATTTTATACAGTACACACTTCGGTCAGTAATAAAGCTGCTTTTGTACGTTTTGAATTTACACAACCAATTTTCTTTAATTAATAACACACACAACTTACCGATGATGTTCAAATTACATAATTATAATTGCGTTCCCTTTACATTTGAACAATAGTTATTGTTTCGTTTCGAAGAAATATTGTGCAGGAATGAAAGATGTAATCGTACCATATTCGGAGGGCGCGATTATGATTAGCTGAGTCATCCAACATGAAAGAAATCGTAGAACCCGTCCAATGAAAAAAATAATAATAAAATAAAAAAACATTGTATTGAAACGCAAGCCATTAAACCTCTTCCTAAATGTATGGCAGTGATTGTGACGTTATCATGTTGTTGCTGTTATGTAACTAATTTCAGCAAATTTATCTGAAGCGGTTGTATGCACTCTTTTAACACTTTATTTGCCACAACAAAATCTTTGTTGCTGCGAAGAAAATTGTTGTTGAAATATGAGCCACTGCAAAGTAACTTTACCGTAAAAAATAATATTGTTAAAAAGTTACAGTAATTTTGACAGAAATTGTGTTATTATAAAGATAATTTATTACAAGTATTTATGCTGAAGTCAGTTGTATTTGCAACACAAGCATATTGTTGGAAAAACGATTACGTTTGCTGCAGAGAACCAGATAGGCTATAATTTTCAAATAAAACATTTTAAAAAATGCTGTTTCGTCAAATGTGGATACAATGACCGACTCTACTAGACGAAGAAGTGGCAAACTTTATCTGAAGGGTGCAAAGTACTTACGAGTTCGTATACTGAACTATACGTGTTTATTTCTTCATTCTGTTGTCCCAAAATAAATATCTTGATTCGGTCAATGTTACCACTGCAATCAAAGTATCCACATTTGAGGGTAACGTTAAACATAAGATTATCAAATTTCCCTCTGCTACAAGGCAATATTTCTTTACATCAAGCTAAATATACTAAAAAAAAATATTTCTGTGTTGTAAATTAAAGATTTTTATTATGTTTAAGAAACCGACAATGTGACAAGAGGTTTACAGTGTTGGTTATATAATTAGAGGGAGGGTAAATATCACGGAGAAGTGATAACTTAGAGGAACAGCATGGTGACGTCAGTATTATGTCTCCTAGGGGAGGGTATTGTTGAGACAGGAGGATCTGACATAACTCCACCCACTAAAGGTCGAGGGCGATCAGAGAAGAGAGCTATAACTATTTTATGTTTATTTGCATCGTCTTTATGTGTCTACAGCCGCACTTTGTTGCTGCCGTGACGTTTATATCTCCTGGCATTCGCGCTCGTCCCTACACTGTCAACATTACTTATTTTGTAACGTATTCGAATTCCGCACAGTGGCCAGACATTGGTCACCCCTCAAGGTGGTCGCTTGAGGGAGGGAGGGGGGGGCATATTACACGGCTGAGGCCTAAAAGTGCGGAAGCAATAAGGATGACACAGCATGCGCCTAACCCGAGCCTCTAGACGCAATTTACAGCTCGTATGAGACATTCTCTGGTTAAATTATAATTTCATTGACGTAATGTTAAATGAATAGGTGTATTGTACATGAATATAATTTTCAGATACTCTGCATTAATAACTTTATACATAAAATCGACCGAAACAAACACCCATGTTGGCCATTATCTTACGCACAAATGAGCTTCAGATATCGCAGCAAGACCTAAAATATGTACACACGTGTATAACGTGACTAAATGTTGTTCGTAAGCAGACATCACTGACGTACGTAAGTTAAGTAGCTGCTTAAGAAACTCGTGTCAGTTGAAGTTCTGCACAATGTGGCAATATTAACAACAGGTCTATGGCGATGGTAAGGGAGATAAAACATGAGGATAGCGCAACGACTAGATGCAAGGCCTGGCAAATCGGAAGCACCCCGAAAAAAACAGCTGGTTAACGACAACATGAGTCCGTTTCGCACACTAAAGCCAGTAATTAGCCCTAATAGGCATGGAACACGATCCGCTGTCTCGGGAGGCGAATGTTTTGCCCACTAAACTCAAGCAGAATCTAGACCGAAGTTACCAAGACTATATTTGTAACAGTAAAATACGCCAAGGTATATTTAAGAACATTTTGTGAATGTGTAAATATGATGTATTCTAACATACATAAACCAGTAGAGCAACAAACTAGTTTAATTGTTGAAAGTATATTTAGTGTTCTTAAAACTATAAAATCAGAAAGATACTCAGAATGTCTGTAATTTATTTGACCTAGATTATTTTATGTATGGTAGAGGACCTACTATTATAAAAGTAATATTATGTGTACTAACACAGTATCACTGTGTCAAATACGGACAACAAACTTGTTTAATTAGAATTTATTGGTTTATGGACATACGCCATTGGCGTATGTGTCCACAAACCAATGAAATGTAGTTGAAATTATGTTTAGTTTTCGTTAAACAATGCCATCAATAAAACAAATTGTTACTTCTATACCACAGATAGAAGTACTCGTTTTAACAAATCGATGCTACCTACAATAATGCATTTGTATCAGTAAGCTTTAAGGGGGACACGGCCGTAGAAGAACAGGTCTGGACACTCGCCTGGAAACTTGATCCCTTTATTGTTTGGCTGCAGTTCACAAAGTTACCGAGAATGTTGTGCTTTATTGGCTCTGCAGTCAGGGCGGTCGGGCACAAACTCCGCCAACTTCCCTCCCACTTTTTTCCAGTGTTTACATTATAAAGATAAACAATTTATCAAAACGTATTTTTTATCAGTTTATGAAATACTTCCTTCGCTCACAATCCTAAAGCATGGCTCCAGCAATCTTTATTTACTTTACAATGAAAACACTGGGAAAGAAAGTGGGCGGAGTTTGAGTCCGACTGCCCTGATTGCAGCGCCAAAGACGCACAACACTCTCGGTAACTTGATGAACTGCAGCAAAATACATTGGTAGATAGGCGAGTATCCAGACCTGTTCTTCTACGACCGTGGTCTGCACACATATCATGCGCGAGAGATTTACGGGTGTCAATAATTATTTTCAAATGAAAATGCTAGTATTTTTGAAATTCGGTTATCACAGAGGCCTAGATATTATCATACTAAAGATTATAAAAATTACGGATTCCATTTTTGTAATTTTTGTGGTTTTAAGGCCTTGTTTTTTAAAAGGCTGTTTTTAATTTTATACTCGAAAGTATAGCGTACTGTCACATAGACACAAATAATCGTACGATGATAAAATATCTACTCGGCAAAAATATCTAACCGAATTACGATGAGTAGTTCATATTTTACTGACGACTTAGTATTCCAACCATCCGCTTGACATCGTACATTTCCACGCCCCTTAACTTATCAAGTTATCTCGTAGGAATACAATCAAACGTTTAATGAACGTGAGGTGCAGCAACATGTCGCCTGTGACGAGCCCATATCACTTCCACCCACCATGTTTAAATAAATTACAAACTGAACCGCCACTGGGAGCGATGTCTGGCACATACACTACAAGAATAGTTTCAAGGTCACACGAAATTTACGTCCAAAAACTTTCATATACACAATTTCTCAACAATGTACATGGTCTGTATAATTTCCTAGACGTCAAAGCAAGATAGATGTGAGACAGCACTGCAAGGACTACGATACCACCGGTCTCTTGTATCACCACTTGCCACCAGTACTATTGGTCCACACCACATCTGCCACGCCCACATACCGTGTAACATTTATTATTGGTCGACTATCAGCCTATAGCGGTAGAGTACCTAAGTTACTATTCCCCAATCGAAAAACCTAATAATATTTAACACTGCTTGCAAGCACTCCAATACATTTCAGAATTATACTACATAACTAATAATTTTATTTACTAAACTGACTGTAGACGAGGATGTTCAGGACATGCATGTTAGTGATAAAAACTACGAGGCAATGAATCTACTCTCGTGACCACTTTTTCTCAGGAAGAAGATAAAATGCCTGAGAATTGCTACACCCGAACAAAGTCTTCAGTGTGTTAAGAAATCTTTGCAAATTAAGAGAAACTTTGCCGAAATGTATGTTTCATACTTAAGGAGGCCGCCTGTCTAGTCAGCTAAGTGGTGTCCAGAGATCAGGAAGATAAACGTTTACCTGAAAACTGCTGAAGGTGTGTTACAGATTAGAGTATATACACAAAAGTCAAAGAATGTTGCCTGCACGTAGGCACATATCTATTCCAAGCCCGTCGATAATCTTCGAAGTTTTTCCTCGCAAATGAAGATAGTAAATAAAAGTGTTTCTTGCGGTTTTTAAAAGTATTAACATGTTAGTGCAGAACCTTGAATAAACGTGTTGAGGCTTGCAAAGCTCATCTTTATTTTTAATACTACGCCATAAATTGACAGTGACATATTACATAATTACAGTTAACTACTAATAAATACTATTTTCCTACTGAATATAATGAATTAAATTGTCTTTTCGTACTATTAACTACAGCGGTGGAGTTTAATGTTTTGGTGTTACATCCCTGCTCGCATTAAAAATTTTAATGACGTTGCATTGTTGATGCTCGTTGTTCATTATACACGAGTTAAATGCGAGTAATTTCGTTAATTGGCTCGTAGTAGCGGTTTTCACTAATTTGATTGGTTTCGCGTGCTGATTGTTGTGAAAGTATGAACACTGCATGCTGTAGTTCATCTCAAGCGAACATCAGCACTGCCTGTAGCAGGGAGAAGGGAACAGTGGAGGTAGGTCGATGCTTATTTGTTTTGCCTTCAACTCGCTCTCTGAGGAAAGCCATACGCCCTCCTGCACAAACCAGAACAAAGCACGCAGTGGTGCGAACCAAACTGATGCATTTTTATGTGGTTCGTTAGTGATTACGGAAAGTTTCAGTAGGTAATGAAGTTTCAGTTTGTTCCTCAACATTCTCTCTCCACAGCCAACCAGTTGTCTGTCTCTATTCTGCGTTGCACGGGTCACGTGACGAATATACAGGCTTGTGTCGTATCACTGCAAACATTTGTGTTCGCTTTGCGAATGGTTATTTTGAAACAAGACTGCAAGTACAATTTTTTACACTACAGGTTCTGGATTGTATATTTTCAACTTTTATTTTATTCGCATCATGAGAGGTAGCTAAATGAACACTAAAAATCACAATTTACATGTATGTATACGATTTTTAAAGTCAATATGTAAAAAATACACAGCAATAATCCCAGATAATGTTATCAGCTAACTATTTGAGCAAACCGTTACCTAAAATGGCACGTTTGTATAGCGTTATCTGTCGCGCCGCAATTAAATGCATCGAGTTTCTCTTCACTTTTGTTCAGAAAGTTTGTAAATACCTATTGTCTAAGGTTGTTTTATTTCCATTTTTGCAAATTGGCTTCGAGAAATCTATAGTTTCAAACAAATGCTATAAGCGCTGAATTAACCTATGTACCGTGTCCATCTAAGAACACACAGGATGTATTAGGGATTGAGTGTGTTAATTTTAAAAAATAAACTATGAAAATTAAAGGACAAATGTTATTTCAATTTGCCCATAAATATGACTAATAAAGATTAATGTTACCACACACACACACCTATATGTAGCCTATATGTATGTGTTTATATATATAAATATAATGTAAAGTAGGCGCAAGATGCAATCATTTCTTGATAAGTTTAAAGTCGGTGTTAACGTAAAAAAATAGCCAAGATGTACTTCGTGAACATAATATCACTCAGACTGAAACGTGACTGTATAAAAACTTCTGTGTGTGTAACATAAAAGAGTTTTCATTATGCATCTTAGGCATACATGTTCTGATCGCATAATCTTACTAGTTCTGTTAGTGATAATTATTTCACAGACTGTTAAATCCTCAAAGAACGCTATTCTGAAATTAGCGCGTGATTATGCAAGAATGTAAGGCATTATACATTTATTGGATTACACTATTACAAATGTTTATTAATTTAAAAAGTACCGTACTAGGCACATATTAAATTTTATCAATATATTTTCTATAGGTATTGTACACAAGTATAGTTCTGTTTGTTCTTGTAGGTTTAATATTTTTGGTTTACAGTGGGTTGGACAGTAAAAATAATTACGATATCAGCAAAGAAACTTAAAGAAAAGCATTAAGAGATAATACGATGGTAGAATCATAGTTAGATAAGTTAACCACAATATGATGTGTAAACTATAATTAGGGCCACGAATTCGTCGCGAAAACATGTTTGCCCCACTTTGTTTTGAGACAAACGGTAATTTTTGTATGGTTTTTATTTCTTGCTCCCCGTTTGTCTCAGTTATTTTTAGTAAATTTTGCCATAAGTTGGTATTAGTAAGGTTACTAGGTTACGTAGCAAGTTTTAATTATTTTTATATGATAGTTTTATGGAAGTAATTTTAACGTGTAGTATTATATAATAGTGTTATTTATAATTATGTAGCGTATAATAATTTCGGCAAATCTATAAATGGTTATATTTGGCAAACCTGAAGTGAAGTAGATTTTGATAAAAGAACACAGGTGCGCTGCGAGCGTTGTGTGACGTCATAGCGAGGCAACAGCTGATTGCGAAGGCAGGGACATAACGAAACAAGGAGAGTCTTGAAACAGAAGCCGACCGGGACGTGTGCACGTGTTTCGCAGAGTCCGTGGTGCGCGACGTACTGCCTCGAGAGAGAATGGGGGAGTGGTTAACGTCTCACAGAATTATGTTTGTGAAGGCGATATAGTTTTTAGATGTTACCCCAATAATGAACGAGTGCGTTGGTATGCTGGTGAAATTGCAGTAACCGGAATTTACATGCAAATTATATGGTATATTTGCATGAACGTCGCGTAACTTCGAGGGACTACGAGACTACCACGCAAGGCGTCCACTTAACAACGGTCAACGAGCGACATGAAGGGAAGACTTCCTCAGGTCAAACAGCAGACTTCTGAGAGGCTGGCCTCTACCACAGTACGTGAGCAAAATCAGCATACAAAGTAGGAAGAGAAACGACTGTTACATTTTACGTCTACTCGAAGTGAACTTTGCCTCACATCATTGCTTCGCGAAAATAGTGTGCGGCTAGTCTGCGCCAGCTGATAACTTTTTGCAAAACTGAAAATTCTAAAATAAGAGGTTTGCCAAGGATTAATAACGAATGGTGGAACTTTGATTATAAATCCGGCACCGGTACTTTGAAATGAATATTTAGATTGTAGTTTATAATTTTCTACAGACGTGTTCAATAGTAAACTGTTGATTTGTTATAGTATTTGAAATATTAAATGTATTTACAGTATTGCAGTAATATATTTAAATCGTTAATCAATACTCCGTTCAGATGGCCCTTTTCAGGTTGTTCGTCCCGATAGTCATATTTTTGTTAAATTTTGGGGGAGGTGTCAATACAGAGAGTGAGGCACTTGAGTGTACCCCCAAGGAAGGGAGAACAGCTCAGTTTCAGTGTCTCGCGTTCACATCGGCAGCTCTGCTTTGTGATTATTGGCAGCCTGACCTTGTTTAGACACGTAACATATATCTGGTACAAATAAAAAAAGACGTTGAAAACTGAGGTGAACCAGGCCCTTAACATATGGAACTTAGCTACGATTTTTGATTGTGTCGGCACAAAACTGAACATAACAATTTTTCCGATTTTTCGTAATGTTGATTTCACGAGAATCTGGTAACGTCTGCATTACTGTACGTGCACAAGGTTATGTCGTCAAAGTACTGGACATGTATGGCCTAGTTCGACTCAACTGTGTACCATGCCTATATCCAGTATGGTACGGCCGACACTAAAGACTGTTTGGAAGTCAACACGAGCAGCCCTTGGTTAAAGGAATATTGGTTGAACTGAAGTAGGAAACGTATTACATAAAGAACTTGGATACTCGCTTTTCTCATTTGTTATTTGCCACAACAGATGTGTGTTAACTCCGGTTGACGAGGATTGAGGATTCTTTTGCGTATACGGTCTCAAGTTTGTCTGATAGTTTGGAAGATGGCTGGGGGACCTTTCGGAGCAATGGGGATCTTGTCAAACTGTTAGAGAAAATTATTAATTTAATTATGATTCAACTTCTGGATAACATTTTTTACAACCTTGAATGGACAGCGCTGGCAAAACTTTGAAGGAAGGGGGAAAAACAAATTTACATAAAATACAAGAGATTGAACATGAAAAATCTTAGACAATGAGGGCAAAGACAATAAAAGTAATAATAATGTGTTATAATTAGTATAAGTAGTAGGAAGTGAAGGAGGAAGAGGGAGGGTGATGGGGATTAGAGTCAGTCAAAGGCGTACTTACTGCGCTCGATCTTGGTCATGCTGAACTCCGTGTTGCTGCGCCGACAAGCCTTGAAGATGTTCCTAGGTGACAGTGAGCCGAAGAAGCCGGCAACCTTGCCTTTTCGACCAAGTGCTATCCTGCCGTCCACATCCCCCACCTGGCAGTCCGACTGCGCGCTAGACACATCCTCCGACGAGGAGCCGGTGGCGTGGGCGGCGGGGCGCGCACATCCGCACCCCATCATCGCGCACCCTCAGCTCGCCGTGGTGTCTGTCTTCACGCCACTCATCTGCAACACACACCAACTAGTCCTGTGTTCAACTATACACCTGGCAGTCATACAGCGCGCTATACACATCCTACGAGGAGGAGCCGGTGGCGTGGGCGGCGGGGCGCGCACATCCGCACCCCATCATCGCGCACCCTCAGCTCGCCGTGGTGTCTGTCTTCACGCCACTCATCTGCAACACACACCAACTAGTCCTGTGTTCAACTATACACCTGGCAGTCCGACTGCGCGCTAGACACATCCTACGAGGAGGAGCCGGTGACGTGGGTGGCGGGGCGCGCACATCCGCACCCCATCATCGCGCACCCTCAGCTCGCCGTGGTGTCTG
>PNEQ01078961.1:0-24211 GCA_003012365.1 Medauroidea extradentata
AGGAGTCGGTCACATATGTGTTCGGAAATCAGCTTCAGAAACAGGCAGTTTTGTCGGCCGTCAAGTTGAATGGCTTCAATTTGGTCTTCATGTAGGTGTAGCGTCGTATCAATCCAATTGTGAATCTCGAGCGCGGAAGGTCTCGTCTCAAAGGTGATTCGTAGGGTATGTTGACGCATAATGTTCACTTTACGACAAATTAGACTCACAAAGTACGCAAAACACGCGCCGCGGTTACAACGTAACACAGACACACACGCAGCGCGGAGCGATGTGTACGCGACGAGCGCTCGCCCGATACTATACCGGACGCTGAAATCTATGTTTCTGTATAAACAGACACATATTTTAAACGGGTTCTTTATGTATCTAATGTGTAGTGTAAAAGGGCCGGCACCATCAACCAAATAAAACTGTAAGTGTGGATTAAAGAGACAAATTTGAATTATAGAAGTTACTGTTTATTTAGCTGGTAAAGTGTGTGATGCAATAGATATGCTGATAGAAATTTAGCTACCACAAATTAACTCTAAATTGACTTGATGTCAAGGTGCGCAAATGAAATTAAAAAAAAAATATTGTGTTATTTAGCATCACGATAATTGGGTGAGTGATCTGACTTTACACCGTATCAAACTACTGTTAGATGAAGGATACAACACTGCAACTCATACGATATTTATCATAGGTTTCCTTATGACATCTTGCAAATACCAATTATGGTCTCTTCAGATAGATAGATAGATAGATATTTATTGTTCAGTTGAGAATACAAAAATGCTATTTGAACTCGTCAATGAGTAGATACAAAAAAAGACATACAAGACAAAACAAGTAGACAAGACAAACAAAACAAATCTGCAACCATTTAAGTATGCTTGCGTTCACTGCATGCTGGGACCTCTTTACAGTACATTAAATGAGATAAGATCAGTTGTTTGTTGATATACACTTACAAACACACACAAATGTGCTGACAGTTTACAAGTCTGCTCATGATTATTTACAACTAGCATGTACATATATACTAAATTTACAACATATGTATGCCTATTTTTCATTTTTGCTTAAAACTAGGATCAAAAATTTAATTGTCAGACAAATATTCTTCAACACTATAAAATGAATTTTTTAGCAGAAATGTATATAAATATCCTTTGAACAGTCTATCTCCATTTAGAATTTTGATACTTTCAGGTAGTTTCTTGTAGAACCTTATCCCCACGTTATTTACTGTCTTTAATGTCTGTGCTCTATTTACAGTTTTTAGATGGAAATTATTCTTCGTTCTGGTGTTGTGACAATGAACTTGGACATTTGTGTCATATTTAATTTTATTTTTGCGTATGTAAAGGATTGTCTTGTAGATATACACGCAAGGTACTGGGAGAATACCATACACCCTGAACATGTTTCTGCAACTTTTTGTTGGAGGTAAGCATTTTATTATGCGCAAGACCCTTTTTTGTGCAATAAAAACTGTTTGTAAATTGGATTTACTTGTACCCCAGAAAATTATGCCATAACTGATGTGAGAGTGGACATAAGAAAAATAAACTGATTTCAAACATTGGGTGCGACCGAAGCAGGTCGTCACTTCGTAGATCGGCTACACCAGTGCATCCATCTCTACCATTGCTGTGGAGCGATGAAGAGGACAACACTACAGGGCTACCGTGACGGATGTCGACAAGGTTAAGTTTCTGCCCCTTGAGGATGAAGGCAGTGAGTACACTCTGGTTCAACAATGGGCTCATCCATCGTGTGAACCAGTAACCTGGACGAAGTGTACAATGATAGTGAGCAGGAAGAGGAGTCGGAAGATGAGGAAGTGTGGCGAGAGCCCTGTGCGCTGCGGGCCCAGGTTCGGGGCCTGCATGAGGAAACCCTGGAGCTGCAGCAACAGCTACAGGCTCAGCACGTCATGGCGGAGAGCCTCCACACGGCCAACGCTCGCTTCCAGGAGTAAACTCTTCTCCTCCAGACATTGGTGGGGCGAGGACCTGCCTAGTCGTTTCAAGAATAATAGTGTACTGTGTATATAGTGTAAATAGTGTGTATATAGTGTAAATAGTGTGTATATAGTGTGTATATAGTGTAAATAGTGTAAATAGTGTGTATATAGTGTTTTATTGTGTTGTGTATATAGTGTTATGTATATAGTGTTTTTAGTTTTTAAATAAATTAGATTTTTAAAACTTACAGTGCGTGTCTTGAGAGACATTATTCGCCTGTCATAAATTTTTCTTAAAGAGCTTCAGATGCACCAGTCCTTGTACACTTAATCAGTGATTACATTCCACACAATTACATTTTAATGAAATACTGTAAAAGGTTTTTTTAATACTGAAATAATTATAAATGAAGTTTGTGATACAGCAACAAAGTGTAATACTTGTCAAGACTTGACAATCTAGTTGCCTGAAGGTAAGCATAAAAAAATAATAGTAATGATAGGGGCGAGAGTCCTGTCTATGTTACATTCCATGTCGTCCTTAAACACATATGTCGCCTGGTGGAGACGAATCAAGTGAGTAAATAGGAAACAAAGATGGCTGCCGACTACGACACCCCCTACCAAGGTGATGTACAATGGGAAACAGGAAGAGGTCGGTGGGCGGTGAGTTAAGGGAGGAGAGGAGGAGGAATGGGACATGACGGTTGTAGCTGGGGAACTGATGAATGAGAGATCAGGAGGACAGTATGAGTGGAATGAGAGAGCAGGATAAATGAGAGATTAGGCTTGTAGCTAGGGAGCTGAGGAATGAGAGAGCAGGAGGAAAGTATGAGAGGAACGAGAGAGCAGGAGAAAATGAAAAACAAGATTACAGATTTGACATACCAAGATGACGGCTATGGTGTACCAAGATGGCAACCAAGATGGCTGCCTACAGCAGACGATTAGGTAGAACGAGAGCAGGAAAAATTGCGAGTGGAATGAGAGAGCGGGAGAAAATGATACTTAAATATGGCGGCCTCTAGAACATGTAAACTAATGACTGTTGAAATTTGGCGGGTAAATGACAAACAAGATGGCGGCAGGAAACAAGACACACAAGATGGCTGCCTACAGCAGACGGTTGGGTAGAATGAGAGAGCAGGAAAAAATTACAAGTAGAATGAGAGAGCAGGAAAAATTATGAGTAGAATGAGAGAGCAGGAAAATTTACGGGTGGAATGAGAGAGCAGGAAAAGTTATGGGTGGAATGAGAGAGCAGGAAAAATTACGAGTGGAATGAGAGAGCAGGAGAAAATGAAAATCCAAGATGGCAGTCGGAAACAAGATGGCGGCGATGACATAATCCAAGATGGCGGCCGGGTGACGTCATTCAAGATGGCGGATGCGAATCCGAGAATCCGGACCCTGGACCCTGTTGTGCTCGGACATACATAACCCATCTACTAACAGAATATAGGCAATTAATGATTGAGAGGGGAAAACGCGATGACATGTATCGTGACGGCGAACTTCCTAGGTACTAAAATCTATAGATCGGTCGAACTATATAGTACGAGGAACGAAGCAGTTCGCGTCTGTCGTCGAACTATGTAGTTCGAGGAACGAAGCACAGTTCGCGTCTGTCGTCAACTATATAGTTCGCGGAACGAAGCAGTTCGCGTCGTTCGTTTTGTGTTCCACACTTCCGCAGTTCCGCGACTTGTCAACTGAACATATCAAACTTCTTTTTTTTCTTTGATGTTTTTAATATACATAAAACAAATAGTAACTTAAATATATTTTTTAGATAAATGACACGCCACCACCTAAATTTGAAGTTGTGTTAGAACAGAGTAGATATCGGCAATCCATGATGGCACAATAAAGGTTATAGTTCGAAACAAATGCCGTATAACAATTATGACAAAACATTAAAAACCATTAAATACACGTCTGAACGTTGCACGTGTGATTTATGACAACATATGTACAAATCCCTATCTCGACTTGAACTTTTTCAGATGGTGAACTATATAGTTCAAATGAACTGCATCCAAAGAACAGTTCACTTGTGTGAATAGTTCTGAACGACCTAGGTCTGCCAAACGAACTACATCTCCCATCACTAGTGCAAACTAGAGGCATTTTTCAGAACCAAACACAACTTTTGTGAAAGTGATATCTTTCACCCCACGAAGCTGTGCTCTCAGTGACGTTAAATGTGTGTTTTAAATACGACGACATCGATCACCTTTGGTGTGTACAAATTTCGTTCCGCATGGACCATTACTTTTTCCACTATCAGTAATTGTTTACCTCAGGGTAAAGTATAGCCAAACGTTTTTTTTAATGCATAAATTTAGACGGTCGCGAATCGGAAAATGCAAGTTTGGTTTATTTTGTAGGTCTTGGGCGCATCTATCACCCGCCTCTTTATTGATGTGTACTCCCGGAACACTCTGTATATATATATATATATATATATATATATATATATATATATATATATATATATATATATATAGAGAGAGAGAGAGAGAGAGAGAGAGAGAGAGAGAGAGAGAGGAAGTGTGCCAAATATGGAATATGTACCTAATATGAAATACGTAGGTTTCCAGAAACTGCCACGCGGCAGCACTGTAACAGGTAGGCGAGTGGAAGCACGTTCAAGGCCATCGCTTCTGGACGTGACAGCAAGTCAGTAGAGATGCGTTGTTTGTCAGAGGTGGTCGATATTTTGTACTATCCTCTACAAGTTTGTGCATGGTAAGCACTAAATGTAGATAAAATATATATAATCCCTATTACACTTGGTATTCAGGTACTGAGTGGTTAGTAGAAGGTTCAAGCTTTAAAAGTTTGTTATATTGAACAATTCCCATGAATATAGAGTTGCCATTTTACGACTCGTGTGACAAAGTGGTTATGTACCTATTATGGAATACTTTTATGTTCCTAATATGTAATAGTATTCCATATTTGGTACAGCATATGTAAGTGTTCGGACACACATACATTTTTTGTTTGCAGAATAATGTCTTGCCGGAAAAAAGCACAGTACTACGCCACAACGAAAGAAGTGGAATGCAGATGACACGGAGAAAGCAATTACAGAAGTGAGAAGCGGTTCATTTATTGTTCCACGAACCACTTTGTTTCTTCTTTCATCGAATAAAGACGAAACACCTGCACATGCAAGTAAGTCTAACTTAGGCAGACGTCCAGTGTTCTCACCAGAGCTGGAAAAAAGGTTAGTAGATCATATAATAACCATGGGAAAAAAATGATATGGCTCAACCAGGCGTTATATCAAAATACTAGCATATCAATTGGCAATTGTGAATGACATACCTAATTCATTTTCCAAATAAAATGAGACTACTGGTCGTAAGTGGCTCGACTTATTTATTAAGCGTCACAAAGATGTTATCACAATCAGAAAGCCCACAGGAACATCATTCAACAGATCTGAGGGATTTAATAAAGAGAATGTGGCAGCATTTTCCGATTTACTTGAAGCTGAGATTTGGCAAAGCTTATTTGGAAGTTCAAACTGGCTCCATTGCTGTTAATGGATTTAAAACAACAGGACTTTATCCTGTGAATCGCAGTGTATTTGAAGACAAGATTTTCTTGCGGCTCAGCAAGACGACATGGAAAATCCCACTGCAGTTCCTACTAGACCGGCGCCGACAGGACGCTTTGAAGGATCAGAAACCAATGTCATTGGACCAGAACAAGTTAGTCCTATCCCTCAAATGGCTAGAAGGAAAGGCCCACAAAAAGGACGAGCTCCAGGAAAAGCTGCAGTTTTGACATCGTCGCCATATAAAGCCAATATGGAGGGATCACTGCAACAAGCTTCTCAGAAAACGACACCTAGGGATAGGTCTACCAATCACCAAGAGGGCACTAAACGTTCTTATAAAAACATTAGGAAGGTTTCTACAACAGCAGACACTAATCTTAAACAACAAAACACACAGCCTTCATGCAGAGGATTGGTCGCACGTAAGACGCAAGCACGGAAGAACAGAAGATATGAAAGATCTTCGGCTGAAGAGACATCCAGCTCAAGTGATGTTTCTACAGACCATAATTTGCAAGAGGTTGAGCTAATGAGACCTAATGACCACGCTGCTACGTGCTTTTATTGTGATGGAAAAGTTTTCAGAAGATCGAAGAGGCGAAATGTGGATACAGTGTTTGGAGTGTCAACAATGGTGTCACACTGAATGCTCAGGTGCAGAAAATTATATGTTTGTGTGTGAATATTGCAAATAGACTTATCTACTGGATTGTATTTACATATCTACGTTACTAAACCTGATTAAAATATAAAAATACATGTAATTAAAGTCCTTTCCGACATCATTATGATAGTTTGTAAATGTTTTCAACACTATTCCATATTAGGTACCACTTTTTGTAATGCATAAAAGTACACATTTTATAAAAAATAATTACAATTTGTTATTTGATAGTATTTTCAGTTTCTTATAGTTATAATGTAACTTAAAAATGTGTGTTTTATTTGTAAAAAATGCCTTGTATGGAATATATAAAAACCGCGATTATTACAAACAAAAATCAAAACGGTGTTCCATATTTGGCACACTTCCTCTCTCTCTCTCTCTCTCTCTCTCTCTCTCTCTCTATATATATATATATATATATAGTTTTAAGTTTTATAACACTAATTTTCATTGTGATTTTATGATAAATTTTTCATTTCTTATTTAGTTTTACTACCAAATAGAAATCATGTGACTATGTATTAGGTGTATTAAGAAAGTATATAATAACATGTGTTGAAATGCCTATCCTTGTTCGAATCTCTTTGAAATTGTTTTGGCTGGTAATGCTTTAAAAATATTTGTGTTTGCATTTAACACTTATTTCTAACATCTAGGTTGTGAAATGTGATTTACAAAGAATATGTTTTGTTAATAAAGGCTGAGTTTTTACGCTAAGTAGCTTTGTAGAGATAAGTTGCATATTATAATTGTCACATTTCCATTGATTCAGTGCATATAGTTTGAAAAAGTATAGCTGTGACCTGAAATTACTTTAATTTGTTATTCAAACGTTTTTTGCGTAATTATTTAAAAATCAAATATCATATAAGCCTGACTAGTTAAAAAAAAAGAAACTTCAAAACCAATATACACTTTAGTATTGGGTACTATTTTACGACGTTTGACATATGCGACTTGCAGAAACCTATGCCAAAAAAAACTAGCAAGAAAAAAGTGTTTCACTTGCCTCCTGACCATGCTTGTATGTAGGTCAAGAGCTGTTAAAACTAATAATAGCAATAAGACTGAGTATCTAGCTGTTTGTATACACTTGCGCTTTTAGTAAAGGAGCTAATTATTTTCGTTATAAAAACTAATTCTAACAACATTCATTCCTTTAGTTTCATAGTTAGTAAAATTACCTATTACAGCACGATTTTCTTTTGAAGTTATATGGGAGAGCTGGACGAAATAAGCATTTATTTCTAATTTAAGAGTGCATGAGCCTTGTTAAATGCTAACAAAGCAACTGAGAAATTAAATACACTAGCTTAATATTACAGATAAAAAACTTCAAAATATTTATTATAATACTTCCATTGATATTCATTAAAATGTGTCAGGTGGACTTATTAAAATTAAAAACCTATAGTTTATATTCAGAATGAAAAGTGAATATGAGACTGTAAAGAACGGCTTCCTTGTCGCCTGGCTAGCGCACCGTTCTTTCCCGTCTCCGGCTCTACTCTTAACACCATATATGCAGCACATGGCCAGTCCTGTCGTGGTCGTGGGTGAGGAGAGCAAGCAGGCCGCTACCATACACAAGTTGTCTGCAGTACAGCTGGCAACATTGCATTTGTGACAAGACCGGTTTCTTCCGCAAACATGCCGATACTCCCTGCCCCACCCTCTCGTCGCTCTTCCTGGGGACGTAGTATTTACAGATTTCGTCCCCAAAGCAAACCAGCCAACAGCTGGTAGTTCCGAGTTCGGACTTTAGAGCGCAGCACTACACAGGCAGATACTTTTGACTTTGAAGACTACGAAGCACGACGTGACATGTATAATTTTCGCAAGCTCAATATCATTAACCTTACGTGTCACATAGCATCTGAAGGTACTATTCTAATCCATAATAACCATACTAAGCTTTTATGTGATTGTTTTCCCCAAATTTCTTTTAACTTTGTAACAGCTGTCTCTGACCATGATGCTCAGGTTATGAAAATTAAGAGAGCCAGTCTGGAAGATAAACAAAACACAAACATTACATACACATTCTTTAGAAAAAGAAATTTTAGTAAAACAATATTGATCAATTTAGGAATATATTGAACAAAGTAAACTGGACTGGTATCTACTCTCAAATATATCCAAACATATTTGCAAGACATTTTAATAATGCATTTCCTGGAAAAGTAACTACGCAACACAACATACCCCCAAATAGATGGATGACAAATGGCCTTCGTATTTTACATGCTAGACTTAGGTTACTACACACTGTAGTAAGAAACAGCAAAAATGAAACCTTACAAGTATATACCAAACAATACCAAAAGTTGTATAATAGACTAATCATAGAAGCTAAAAAACTAATGCATCCTCAACTCAGTAAATAAAAACAAACAAATGTGGGACCTAATCAGAGCCGAAATAAAGGAAGGGAAAAATCACAAAAACCTTACAATAAACATACACGGAAAGCCTGTCAATGATGGTAGACAAATAGCAAATGAGTGACTTTAATAATTTCTTCACAACCATACCAATTAAATTGTTAAGGGGCCCGCCTCGTTGCCACAAAATCACACTGCAGCGTGTTTGAAGAAAAAGTTTTACACGGAAACTAATACACGTGTGTTCACGCCGTTTCTCTACGAAAAGAACACACACTTCAGACGACTGCCCTTAAGTACTTTCAAGACAACGCACGTATTAAAAATCCTCTTTTAGGGCACGTCAAAATGGATTAAAACGGGGTTTTCAGGCTGCTATCGCGGAAAATATACTAGCCGAATACATGTGAAACCACTTAAGGGTAGTGCATTGGACTTTAGCAAAGTGATTTCGTAAATAAAACAATAGGGTCACCACTTAAAGTCCCATAGGAAATTTGTTTTTTCGCGAAGACTGCACGCCTTAAGCGTAGAGGCGACGCACCATTGTATGGCCCATACGACGTCGCCCTTAGCACCATACCTGATTCACACTAACACATGTGCCATGAGGCGGGCCCCTTAAAGGAAAGAGTCAAGTTAACAGGTATATCCACCCCAACAAATCTGAGTAAAACTATAGTTGATTCAGAAACAATTACAAACTCAATATTCTTCATGCCTTGCACTGAGCAAGATGTTATTCAAATGGTAAAAAAAACTAAAAAAAAAAATCTGCTGGTCTGGATGAGATCCCAGTTTTTATACTTAAAGAATGTTGCCACCAAATAAAAACTCCCATCACATATATATTTAATGAATGTCTTTCAAAAGGTATCTTTCCAGATAGGCTTAAATGGACAAAAATCACACCAATATTTAAAAAAGGGAGATGAAACTAATATGAACAATTATAGACCAGTAGCTGTATTATCATCTTTTCAAAAATTCTAGAAACTATTATTTCAAATAAACTAACACAATTCCTAGAGAAAAACAACATTCTAGTAGACAACCAGTTTGGCTTTGTAAAGGGAAATCAACGGAACAAGCAACATACAGCTGTATTGACAAAATAGTAAGTGCTCTTGACAATAAAAATTAAACCGTAGGGATATTTGCAGACCTGTCAAAGGCATTCGATTGCGTAGACCACAAAATAATTATAAATAACTAAATTGGAAAATTATGGGGTAAGAGGTGTACCATTACAAATGCTAAAATATTATCTACAAAATCGTTACCAAAAAACAATGATTCATTTCAATAACAATCAGGGGAAAATTATTAATTACATATCACATGCAGACCCCATTACAGTTTGAGTTCCTCAAGGCTCAATATTGAGCCCACTTTTATTTATAATATTTATAAATGATTTTCCAAAATCTGTAAAACAGGGTGAAGTGGTAATGTTTGCAGACGACACAAACATACTGATAACTGACGCAAATGAAACAAACCTAGCAATTAAAATTAATGACACAGTTAGAGAAATGGACACCTGGTTCAATAAAAATAAATTAATATTAATTATAGAGAAATTTTACATAATTGAATTTATTTTATCAAGAGCAAGATGCAAGATAACTGAAAAAGATATTACAAATATTGGAAACAAAATAGTAAGCAAAACAGCAGGGATACAATTTCTAGGCCTACAAATTGATCAAAATCTATCCTGGCAAAATCATATCAAAGAAGTATCAAAGAAGCTAAGCTCCATGTGTTATGCTATAAATGTACTTAAAAAAATTTGCTCTCTAGACGTAGTCAGAACCCTATATTTTTCAAATGTACAATCTATTCTGGAGTATGGCATTATATTTTGGGAAATTCATCAAATTGGGTCAAAGCGTTCAAAATTAAAAAAAATATATATTAAGAATAATAAAAGGAATAAACCAACTATGTCATTGCAAGCCCCTGTTTAAGGAGCTGAATATTTTAACTTTTCCCTGCTTATACATGTATCACACAGTACTATATGTTACGCAAAACACTAAACTAGTTCTGAACTGTATTTTCACAACTACAACACAAAAAGCCAAAGAAATTTACATATCATATCGCATAAAACAACAAAATTTGCAGAAAGCCCCCATTATAAAGTAATATTGTTAATAAATAAGTTACCGAGTAAAATCAAGGATATAGAAAATTTAGAAAATTTCAAAAAGAACTAAAAAGTTATTTATTAAAAAATGACTTTTATACTGTACATGAATATCTCAATAGTTAAATGACAAAATATCTTCCAGACTGGCCACTATCTGCTAACTATAATATAAATCTAAATGGGAATTACATTGTTTGTGTAAGTATTTATGTATAGAATAAGTACAAACATACATAGGTATACCCTGTTATGAGTTCAGATACAATGTAGACATGTTGTTGCAATATTGCCTGGCAAGCCGGACAGCAAGACGTCCGAGCGGCAATCAGGTCAGCGTTGGGAAACCACGGAAGACAGCCACTCACCTCACCCCCCTCGTAGTTGCACAATATCGAGGACAAGCACGCCGATATAAGGCGCTGTTACCAAGCAAACGGGGTCTGTCTGTCGCCTGTCGTCGAGCGGTCGTCCACCAGCACTCATCAGATCAACAGCAGTGCAGTTCTCCGCCGGGGACTCGGGCTCGAGCCCCGGCGGGTGCGTGCTCGTTCGTCGATGCCGTCTCTTCATCAATCCAGCTTTCGGCAAGGTCATCCGATCTAGTTATGTGGCAGCAACTATCAACTTAATATAATAATTTAATAATCAGCAATATTGCGCTCCCCTCCTAAATAAATAGAACACATTGTAACCTATTTTGTATTCAGAGTACCTGCCATTGTAGTATAGTAAATGCCCTGTCTTAAGGTCATTTAACCCTAAATAATATCTAAATAAACCCACAGTGTAGCTACCATCTGAGTGAAATCCCCCAAACTAATAATAACTTATGAACCCCCAATATAATAACGACTTACAAAATAAATCATTTTGTAACAATGTGTACAAATATATGATGTGCATATTTGTATGTATAGGGATAGGATGTGTTTGTGTGTATATGTATGTGTATGCAAATGTTTCTTGTAGAATTTTGCTTTGTAATCATATGTATATACATTTATATGTAAGTATATACATATATTACTATTGACAACTCTCATTTTGGTATGCATCAGAATTAAGAGGAGGCTAATAAATAAATAATTAAATAAAAAAATAAATAAATAAGAAAACAGAAATGTCTCGTTCAGTGCCTGTACATCAGTGCCAATCTGCAAACTTTTATTTGCATTATTAGTAGCAGTTAAACGAATTTAATAATACAAATTGACATCAAAGCCCATAAGAAGGCTTCATAAATGCTGTATATTCGTTTCGGACTGAAATATCAACATACAACCATGTTGTGAGCTTCCGGAATACAATTAAAAAAGAACAAGTAAAATTGTATTTAAAATAAATAATAAAAATAATTTAGTTCCAAAATAGGCTACATCAAATAAATAAGTATCGTTTCACCTTGAATAAATGTATTTTTTTTTTTTACAAATTTTACAATCACACCTTATCCCCCTTAAGTGAAGCCGCGAGACGTCATAGAGGTCACAAAAATAGCGTTGGCTTACGGGTCTTATCATACATGGTCCGATTAGTCGTGTCTGCACTATAAATGGTGTCAGGGCACTCATGATTTATAATATTTTACACTACACTTTCCAAGGCGCGGGAATTTAAGTTTTCACATTATAACACACAGTTTTAAATTCGTACGTTTGAGAAATCCGGTATGGTCTAGTGGCTAGGATACCTGGCTTTCACCCAGGAGGCTCGGGTTCGATTCCCGGTACCGGAATACAATTTTTTTTTCCTGTTGAAATATTAACATTTAACGTTATATATTTTATAACATTAATTCTTTTTTTTTTTTTTTTCGTTTTCCTCTCACTTAACGTAACAAGACATGCTGCAAACTGTCTATTTGCGATTTATACTCTAAATTGTATATGTAACGTGCCTTTATATCGAGTAGGCTACCTATAATAGTAAATTACCCAACATTTTAAATATGGGCTATCACAATCCCAGTTAGGATTACCAGTTTTTTTTTGCTAACCAGGGTTGGTGCAAGGTAAAAAAGTATCATACGCGAATTACATTAGCCACAGCCACTCCCCCCTCCCCCCAATACATTTTCGCACTCGGTAACCATAACATTATATTTTTACTCGATAACCATAACATTATGTTTTTTGCTTGTTGTTGAAAGTATTCGAAACGTTTTTGAATTTTCGACCTTTTTATTAACTCTCATCCAGTTATGAGCTGTGTTTAGAAATTTTAGTCTTTATTCATCTCATCGGGCGGTTGATTAAAAATATATTGAAAAATTGGTCTGTTCATTACAAATTTTTCAATATATTTTTAATCAACCGCCCGATGAGATGAATAAAGACTAAAATTTCTAAACACAGCTCATAACTGGATGACGGTGCGTTATTTTCTCGCATCCTTGTCTCTTTGTTTGCTCGGAACAAATTTTGCTTGTTTAGGCTTCGTTCACAATTAATACTTGTCTTGAGTAACGTAACGTAACTTGCTTGGCATGTCGTTAAGGACATTCAAGAATAATGTAGATAAAGCACTCTCTCATATTCCTATGAAACACGGAATATTTCCTCTGAATAGCGTAAATTAACAGCTAACACGGTCGCAAATGCTGTATAAAGGCTGGTGCACGCTCCCCGCGTGCTTCAGTTGTTGTTTGTATTACTATGTGTATGTTGAAGTATGTTTTCAGATATCTACTGGGGATACGGGAGTATCCTCGCCCTCCACCAGGGCATTGTGCTGACCCACAGTGTCCTGGTTAAAACCAGCGCCCTACCTAAAATGAAATCAAAGAAAAATAAAGAAAACAAATACAGTTCCCGCCCCCCCCCCCCCCCGGTTCCCCATTCTTACTTCACAACTCTACTAATAACTTAGACCTTCCTTCTTTTCCAATGCCATTTTAATTTTTAATGCATGTAACTGCAGGGTGGTTACACTCCTATTTACGGTACTATGCCTGTTTTTCACTCTCTTCTTAGATGATGGCTTAGCTATAGGTACACTCAGGGGCGTCATTTGGGGCTACAGGGGGGGGGGGCAAATCCCCCCCCCCTGGATTTGGAATTTTATGTGTATAAATATAGTTTTTGTATTTTTAAATGTAAATAATGCTAGTTTTATTATTAAAGTATCTAATTTATACATGCTTAATTAATAAAAAAGATGCAACGAGGTCACTGTCGTCAGAAAACAAAATCTTGCCCCCCCCCCCCCTGGAAAAACCTGAAATGACGCCCCTGGGTACACTTAGGGAGGTAGCCATGGCCCCAACTGCGGCCATGTCTATAGTGCGGAGCTCAGGAGAAGGCAAGGTTTAGGCCGTGTCTCAATTCACTCAGAGAGTGCTCTCTGGTCGTCTCAATTTGTTGGCGAGAGTGCGAAAGAGCTAGAGAACGAAACTGTTCACTCGCTGCACTCTCTCGTTCTCTCTGGCGCACACCATCTTGATTACAACTATGGTTTGAGGTTATTGAAGAAATATGTGTCACATATTGAAAATATTTTAATATTTGTACATAAATAAATATTTCCAATGAACAGTTAATTATGGCAAGAAGTTGTATAAACATTTCCTGCCCTAAAATATGTTTAAATACACAATAAACAAAATTACGGCGTCGTTCATAAATATTTATTCGCTGCTTGAAATACGACACTAGTAAGTTTAAAATTATTATTTGAATTGCCTACAAATATATTGTGTGTGTTTATAACTTGTATTAATACAATTTACGCACTTGTCACCTTTGCATAGTTTGTTTACATCGAGAGTGCATCGTCCAAATTGGAAAGAGTGAGAGTGCCAGAGAGCTCTCTCTCGTGGTAATGAGAAAGAGTGCTCTCTCCAGAGAGTACTCTTTAAATTGGGACACGGCCTTAGGTATGCGGCTGGTTGTGGGGACAAGCGTAGCGCTATGTGGCCCCAACCACCACCCTACCGTTCTGCCGTGCCTTCTCCTCAGCCATTGATGCCTGTAGATAGAAAGCCTCTGCATTCTCGACCCAAGGACCCATGACGTCACATCAGGTAGTCCGACTGCGTCCAGCCGGCTTGCCCATCCCTTGTCTTTGTCAACGGTTATGCATTGCTTCCACTCAGTGTTCAAGTCAGTTCTTTTCAAACGGCGGTGGCGGGTGGTTGATATATCTGTGTAGTCAACGTTTCTGGATAGTATAATAGTGGATAATTTCTTAATTATGCAATTTAGATGTGTACCGAAGTGTTGTGGGAATGATGGCATCGTTTGAAAGTTTTCTCATTAGAAGTGGGTAGCTACGATTCATCTGCAAGATTTCCAGCCTACGAACAACTAATTACAGGGTAAATATATAGGCGTATAACATTACGGCAATTCCATTTTTATGGATATTGGCATAGTTTTCACCATTGACAGAATTTAAACTCAAAATTCCATAAATGCTTTTCAGATTACCTATATAGCATACTGCAATCTAGAAGTCTTATCCATTACAACTAAACGGTTCATGAAGAGCATCAAAATTATGCTTCGATATTTAAAAAACATACGTTCCATATTATTAACGGTCATATTAAAATAAGTAAACCATTAATTCTGAAAATAATAATCGCATAGCAAACAGTACGTAATAGATATAGCCACGAGTACACTACGAAATAAAAAAAAAATATTTTTTTTTGTACTGTAAATTAGTTTATTCAAATACGAAACGCACAAAATTCTAGGCTGTTCAATTTGAATTAACAATCGAAGAAAGAACAGGTCTTACTTTTTTAGTAGTGTAAACAGAAACAAATAAATGGTTTACATAATGCAGATGTACGAAAAAATTCCTGACTTCAGTTTAATGTATTTATCAGTGTATGTAGGGCTGAAAAAATATAGTGCTTAACAGAATTGTGATCCGGGTTCAATTAATGGTATTCTACTGTTATCACAAGTTGGAAATGTTGCCAATGTTGTCTACCAAGTACGTTTTCTCGGAATAATCTCGGTTGCATTATTGTATCAGTCCGTAATGTTTTTCATATCTACCTCAATCGGTAACTAAGATAAGATGTTAAACTGTGTGTATATTTTTTGGTCTTCAGCATATATTTCAAGTATCTAAAATAATTTTATAACTGTACCAAACACTGTCCAACTCATACACGTCACTTTAATAGTAATTTTCTAAAAATAAAATATTTTTTGGTGCCATAGATTCCGTACAAGCGTATGTCAAAGTAGCGATTAATTACCCAAAGTTAAAACTATTCAAATGAAACTACTGAAATAATTGTGGGTGAAAGTAAATGTATTAAGCCACAAAATGACACGTTTCCTATTTCACGTAAAAATAATTTGAAAATTGTACTGGTACCGGTACTCAAACATATGCAAATATTTTAGTTGTGGGAAATTGCTATTAATGTTATGTGTAAGAGTTGGATAATTTTTGATACAATTATAAAATTACGAAATTTTAGGTGCAGAGCGCACAAACATGTACCATATAAGAATACTAATACGTTCATAAGCGCTTGTTTCATTACTATATCTAAATCAAATTATTATTTCAATTATAGAATATTATACCAAGTTTTTAAAACTGATTATAGTGTACAAAATGCAAAATGATTTCTCCTATGGAAATACTTGTAAGATTTAAAACGAAAAACGTAGGGCGCATACAGTAGTTCACGTAAGTCTCTGACAATATTAATGCACTTCAAATTATATGAACGGTTGTATGAGATTTCTCAACGACATCTACTCGCTACATTCTATTGCATTCGCACCACGATTTTAGTTTTAAATCATAAAAGTATTTTCTTGGGAGGAATTGGTTAGTTCTTTTTAGTCCGTTAAAAAAAAACGTAGGCATGGTATATAAATGAATATTCTTTATTCAAATAATTATTTTCTGATTTTTAGCCTTGTGCGTGACATTTTTTAATTAATTTCAAACAAACAAAATTTGTACCGGACAGATAAACACACGAAAGTGAGTTGATATTGCATTGTCATCCTGTTGTGAACTACCAGTATGTTTAAAGTTTCAAGTCTTTAGCTCATCGGAAAGCTAGTTTAAAATCGATTGCAAAATATGTACTGAACAGTCAGACGAGAAGACGAGTTAACAAAAGCATGTTGAAAACAACACCGACCATGTCTGCAACATTCGTGTACGTCATATGACTACTGTTAACAGCAGGAGATTACGCGACGATAAAAATTGTATTAAAATACAATATGGATATGTTTGCGCCAGACATTCATATTTCAGTATACAGAAACATGTTGGCAGTGTTGTCTTATTGCTACTGAAGACGCTTAATTTTTTTACGTAAGTTGTGTTTTCTTATACTTGATTAAATTTGACGAATGTACAAAACGACATACTGAAATTATGAGTTACAAATTATAGTGTTGGAAATAATTTCAGCATTGCACATTATAACAGTGCCGTAGCTTGTATGGTAATGTTGTTTATTATTTCTTTATACATGCATCAAAATTATTTAGAATTTCATAATGTAGTGTATATTAATTATTTAATTAATATTATGTATTTACACTCGCATAAAAATAATTTCGAACTTCATATTAATACCTTAAGTTAATTTGATTTCAGTAATACAATTTAGGCACTTGCTGAACTCAATTTTCCCGAAGTTTATCATTCTCCCAAACATGTGATTTCCATCTTCAAAAACACTAAAGCTGAATTCAAATATTATTTCCTTCCCCACCACCTTTCTCAGGTAATTCGTTCGCCACGAACAACTGAGTCATTAATATTAGGCCTACAAAATTTTTTTCAAGAATTGTTTTCCATTAATTTGGTACTGCATAAAATTACTATTTTTGGTATAATTTTGTATCACAGTATACAATTTCGTCTAAATAATTTACTATTAAAATATAGAACTCTGGGAACGTTTAATTTTTCTGCAGAATTAAAATATACTACTGATACATTACATTCAAATAATATTTCGTGGAATTACAACAAATAACCTGTTGTGTAGGCACAACCGAGCGCGTGGTAATTCGAACCACAATCTCTTAACTATCTTGGGAATTTAATAGAAAGTATTCAGAAACATGAAAAATTGAAGTCAGGAGATAAAATCACATACACATCAATGACATAAAATAAACTCCAACTCAAAATGTATTAACTAGAAAGCAATATAACGAACAAGTTTGTAAGAAATGTTGCACACTACGTCATATAGTATGCATGAAATGTTATGATTTAAATACTTAACTTAAAACAGTAGTGTTTCCTTCTTAGCATACTTGTTATTCTTGGTTGATAATCAGTAATGAAACACGACTAAATAAGAAGTGCATTTAATTAACAAACCCTTCAATGAAATATATTTAATTATTATTGCTGATTGAGAGAAATTTTAAAATTGTTTTTATTTTCGTGTTAACATATTAAGTTATATACGTACTTGAATTATTAAAATTTAATGACAACTATTTTGTGTAGCATATTTTTTACTAATCTTCTTTAGTGACAGTGAGATTTTTATCTTTACATTTATCATATTAAACAGTATTTACGTGCGTACAAAGATACTGAATCCAGTCATGCACTCCCATTGCACAGTTCTTTCAAAGATCATACAAAGATACTGTAAAACGTTAAAAGTTTAAGTTTTCAAAAATTTCTAATGTCATTTTGATGCAATAACTCTCTTCGAATGCATCTGAAGTGGTAGCAAAATAGCGAATACATTGTGTATTTTCGGTACAGAACAATTTAAAAATATTTTTTTCTTTACTTAACTGAGCAAATTTGGTTAGCTGGAACCATTAAATAGACTAAATTTTAATTTTTATACTTGTATTTTAAGTGTTCTGATACTTAACATTCACATAACATTATACGTATATTTCGTCATACTGAGGTGTAATGTAAAATGTGTACACTGAATTACGTCATACGTAAAGTACGAAGTGTATAAATTCTCTTTGGAAGGATATTAAGAGGTTTGAATAAAACCGTTTACAGTACTACATCAAAATAATTCATAGAAATAACTATCATCCAGTATGGTTTAGAACATTAAAGCTATATCACTACGTTTTAGTTTTCAAATCTTTTAAATTAATTGCATACATAATTTTGCTTTCGTAATAATACTAACGGACATGGCGTGTTGGGAGTTTGTTACGCCTAAAATATAGAGAAATTTATTCAAGTCCAGTAATTATTCGGTAAAACGTGAGTTTTTACTCTGCGCTCTGCAGAGGCTGAGCAGGTAGCAAGACTAGCTCTAGTGACGTCACGG
Source organism: Medauroidea extradentata (assembly GCA_003012365.1). Lineage (NCBI taxonomy): Eukaryota > Metazoa > Arthropoda > Insecta > Phasmatodea > Phasmatidae > Medauroidea > Medauroidea extradentata. Next base: position 19,004 of record PNEQ01078961.1, read on the forward strand.
AGGCTTTCTATCTACAGGGGGTGGTGCCTTAGCGCATCTTATGCCTTACAGCCTCCATAGTTTCGGAAAAGTCTGTGTTTTACTGCTGTACGATTACATTATTACAATAGCACATATGATAGAATATTACATCTCATTGTGGTGTGTTAGCATACGGCATGGTTTACTTAAATATGTCGTTCTGCGCTGTGTTTGGATGTAACTAGAGTAGCAAACCGAACAAAGACGAATAAAATACTTCCGCTTTCCGTCAAACGAAGATTATTCAGGAGCATTGGGCGAAATGCTGCCAAAGGGAATATAACATTATTGTCGAAAACAGTATGATTTAACCAGTAGATCAGAAACTGTTGCTTCCTACAGTTTATTATTAATATTTTAATTACTTACATAAAACGAAATGCTATACGCATTTTGAAGAACGCGTTTCAGAGAAAAACTACCAAAATACTCTCCAATCAAAACAAACCTTTCCAGAAAGGTATACAGATTATCAATAAATATTTGCAAGATTTATTTGAGCACCTAAACGTGTCACTTAATTGTAGTTACATCACAACAGTTAAATTAAGCCAAGCGGTTCTAGAATATTTCTTTTCGTACTTCAGAGTAATGAGTCACCAGAACACGTATCCACCACCTATCATAAGTTTAAAAACAGGCTAAGAAATTACACTTTTGTAAGCACTCGTGTGGCGTTTTTTCTATGAAGAAAAACACAGAAGACAGAGCTGAAGAATCATGTTTACTAAATTTAGCATCTGATATTTGCCACACAGATATTGCAGTTTATTACTTCGTAGAGAACTACTCATGGCATCAAAATTGCTCAATGAACCTCCGAGTGTTTTTGAAGAACACGTTTCAGACGTAGACATACTACCTGTAAATCTTGTATTGTCGGAACATGCAATAAGATAAAGATTTCAGATGTGTTGATGGATATGTTGCACATCGCTTTAGATAATGTACATCCAAAATTGGTCTCTGTGCATCTGACATATAATTAAATAATTGCATTGACTCACAGTTAATGGATGGGTTGGTTTGTGTAGAAAAATATTTTCTTGAAAACATTTCAGTTACACAGAAACGTTTTAATATAAACATTATAATATATTTTAACTTCTCACGAACATAATTCTAAATGAAATTGTAAACTCGCCAACATGCAGCCTTTCAACGTTGTCTATTATTTTCTTAGGAATAGAACTTTCGTAAGTGTAAAGTATTTTAATGTGAAAAACCAAGATGGTAAAGACAAGAAGGGGAAAGTATGTAAGAATATGAAGACAATAAGCAATTTAAAAAAAAAAAAAAACAATAAAAACTTACTGTTCTGAATTGTCAGTAGTTGTCTTTAAAAACTAACTTTTACATTTATTGTTAACTTCCAACTCAAAGTTTCTAGTCATGATAATACGTAACATTATGTATTGGTATTTTAGATGTACACAACTGTATTTATTTAAATTGCGTCACTTCTTTTATAAGTCAAAAGTTTTACGCTTGCTTATTTTTATGTGTTTTCGAAATTGTTGGTGACTTTTATTACAGTATTTTAAATACTTTAAAGTGTTATTCTTGACGTATTAATATACATATTAAAAAATATTTTCTGTATATTAAATACAAAAAAGTATTCTGTCGGTGTCTATTTAGGGTGTTCGTATTTCCTAGGTTATCAAACTGTATAGACAATATTGTAAGTGAAATATTTTCAAGCAACATCGTAATTGTTGGTAATTGTTATAGTTTTTATGAATAGTAAGTGTGATTTATGACTAGAGCCACGATTTTATGGCGAAAAGATTTTTGCAACATTCTGTTTCGATGCGTCATGTGCACACCTGCAGCTCTGCTACATTGTCTGTGGTTGGATTATTTTACTCTCACTGGTCTTGGCAAATTATAGACGTACGGAGGCACAATAATCTTATTCTGATTGGTGCAGTCAAATGAGAAACGCGTATGAACTAAGACACGCTGCCAATAACCTTGAAACAGAACTACCGATGTGCACGTGAGTCACTGAAACAAAGTGGGGCAAAAATCTTTTCGCGACGAAATCGTGGCCCTATTTATGACACATTAAAATACCCTTAAAAACACTTTCTCTACCACAACGCACAGTTTGTTTGAAAATGAGCCGTTACCAAGTAACTTTGCCGCAATGACAATGTTTGTTTAAAGTTTAAAGCAAAATCGTAACGTTTTAATTACAGCTAAAATATTATATTCTCGCCGCTCCTAGGTGATGAATAAAAAAACAATTCCCTTTAACAAAACCCCTCTGATAATCTGTCAAACTCACCAATTAGTTTTCTGGAAAATTTGTTTACTAACTTAAAAATACAAATTACTCTGGCATAGAAATTTTACTCAATGCAGAAAATGACATGTAAATAGAACACGTGACACGTAAATTGCTCAGAACGTTTACTCTTATATTAATTAACCCATCAATTGCACATTCACTTACAATCACCCAGTATGCCATAACTTTAATGATTTTTTTTTTCAATTCATGTGTAATCTAATTGCAAATTTTTTTTTATAAATTTACAAACGTGAATCAGTCCTCAGCAGTAAAGCATAAATTAATCTCTGAATGACGATACAAGACGGCATTTGCAAAATGTTTTGGCCCGGGGTTAACTCAATTATACAAAATTAATACCAAAAATAAAAAGAAAAAATGCTTTCCTTTGGTGCCTCTTCTTTCTGACTTTGCATCCGGGCAACTCCGCCCCTTCTAGAAGTGTCGCTGATTATTTCTACGTCCGTTTCACCCAATAAAATTAATTTTAAAATTGAGTTTTCGCTTCCATGTCCGCAGATATTAATGAAAAAAGAATTATTATAAAATTTAGTTAGCCTTCAACAAATACATCGATACCGGCATTCCTGGTTAAGGCAATTGATAAAATGAATGACTAAAAATAGGGTCAGCAACACAAAACACGATACGTTATATATATATTTATATAACTGACTATTTTTCGTACCTGTTTAGGTCGGCAATACTGGATGAAAATATTGGAAAGTTGTTGAACATATATTTGCATCATTACACATAAAATACACCACACTACAAATTAATTACCTAAATACTCAATAAGTTACGTTTTTAGCTACAAAATAATACGTTTTACATGGTTTTATGTTCATATCTATGTGAGTATGTTCCGATATATATTTTTAACACAAATATTGTTTTAGAAAAGCTACAATCGACCCGACCAAAAATATGACGTTAAACTATTTGATAATGACGCAATATTTGGTTCTTTTTCTTTATACTTTAAATAAAAACATTTGATAAAATTACAGTACGTTGCAGTGGCTGATATGCGAAAAAAAAAACACATAAATTGAAAAATTATGCTGTGGCAAATATAGAATTTTTAGAGCGTACACATTCCAAAAAAAAATTTTTGTAAAGTAAATATAATCGAATGACTTCAATCGGTGTGCAAACTTCGGGTATTCGTATTTCTTACATTATAAAAATGTAAATGTAAATGTGCATTAAATAAGTTTTATCGTGTGTCCTATAGCTGTCTTTAAATGTTTTAATTTCTCAGTACTCTACTGCATCACTTGATTTACGAAAAATCTGACAGTTAAGTAGCAGTTTTGAAAAGAGTTTGGCTGATCAACACGCCTAACATTACACCACTAAATTTTTAACACATAGAGTATGATTGTTACTAAATTTACTATCAATAACTTGTATCAGAAATAACCGTAAGTTTGTCAATTGTTTATGTAAAGTTTTTTGAGTAAAAACGGGGAGAGAAGGGCGTAGATGGAGCTAGAGGGGTTGTAGGAAGCGCGCGCTGACCGCCACGTGACGTCACTGCGCAGTAGCCGACGAAACCGGTACGCCGCTTGCCTGCCCCGGTGATGGACAGTGGATTGCGTGAGAGCTGAGAAGTAGAGGTCATAACACTGTGTAGGGGTTTGGCAACATGGCCCTGCAGTCAGCTGTTGAACCAGGGTCAGGAGAGGCTGCGCAACAGGCCAGCTGAGAGGGATGGGTCGTTGACTAGCGCGGGGCTTTTGCCAACTGCCAGTTATTTCACCGTAAGCGGTGCTGTTCATTTGTTTATTTATTTATTTCATTTTACTTGGAATTAAGTCGAGGAAATTTTCTATTATTAATTAATTTCAAGATATGTGCGAACATTCAAAAGAAAAATGACAAATTCCTAAGTAAAATTACGTCTGTTACTATATCACGACCTGCTTCGCAAATGTATTCATGTAACATTATGCACCTAAACCAAAATGTTTTGTGTTTTCTGCACAACTACAGTATAGATCTACAAGTACAGATCCTTCGGCCTTCAGGTGATCCATCCAGCTATACTACTATCAGCGTCAGTTGAAGAATACGACTGGTTTGTTTCATCCAGTGCTGCCTTATGTCTGTAAAATAACTCAGTTAAACATTTTAAAAATTTTAACAATTCTATGTTTAAGTTTTTATACAGCGACTATAAATGTAAATCCCTATACACATTATACGAGAGGGCTTTACAAAACATAAATATCCCACAACTGAACACAAAATTTTATTTTTACAAACCGTGTTTATGGCAAAATTAAACTCATAATGCAGTAGTATTACAAAAAACAATTTCACTAAGTAAATTAATTGTTTTATGTTGCGTAAAATTTACATTTTGCGAAGGTCTAGTATAATTAAATATTAATTATTTATTTATCTGCTATATCTAATTTACCTACAATGTACAGTTTTATTTTTCGACACGCTTTGTTGATATTTGAGATCTGATTTCCGTAGTTTACGATATTTACTTTTAAAGTAAGCATTCAAATCACTGTTATAATAAACTTGTACACTAACAGTAGCATGACAGTCAAAGTTAAATGAACTACACATTCATGGTTATCGTCTACAATGCCATGCCGCATTTTACAAATATAATGAACAGCGTTGATACCAGCAAGTTGTTACATCTTTCATGGTGAATTATAAAAAATTTATATCAATTAAAATAAAATGTTTGGTGGGACGTCATAATGCATCTTTTCTTAGCTACTGGGAATGAAAACAAAAGGCATTTGACACAAACAATAAATAAAAATAAGTTACAGTAATTTAAAAACTGAATTTAATGAGAAAATGTCAATATTATAATTAGAAAATGTAAAAGGACTGAAACTCGCATTTTCTCT
>PNEQ01078962.1:0-24217 GCA_003012365.1 Medauroidea extradentata
TCCACTAAAGTTTCCTATTTGTATTGGTTGTTGGATAACAATTTGGAATGGTGATTTGTTTTCTGCCATTGAGCCTAGTCTGTCTGGTCCTATGTTAATTAAAGTGTTTTCTGGAGTATTTTGATATGTGTGGGTGTGTGATACTGTTTGTTTTGCAATGTTGGAGAATTGATTGGGAGTTTCGTATTCCTGTGCTGTCAGTAACTGTTGCAAGTATTGCCTAGTGATTGGTCTGCCTGTGTCTGTATTATCCTGTATATCTGAATAGGTATTTGACTGACTGTTATGATCTATAATTTGTGTAGAAAAACTAGGTCCTGGATTAGCTGTAAGAAAATCACATAATTCTTTAATTTTTTGCTTAGCCGAATCTTTTGCCATATATTACATCAATTTTTTTTTGTTAGTGAAGTGTATTGTACCAAATGTGTAACAGAATAAACACTGCACTCAAGTCTATGCTACTACTATTTCTAATATCTACTGCTACGTCTAGATCTCCTGGGAACGAGAGCTAATGAGAGATAGGTTAATGTAAGAAATATAGTGAGACAGGATGAGGGTGGTGGGCGGGGGTTGCCTCACTTGGCAGCGGAGGGTCGGGACCGAATGCGCCTCCACCAATGTTTTTTATACAAATGTCAAGATGTGAATTTAAAATATTTAAAAATTCGACACCCAAAAGGGTGAAAAGGCACAAAAATTTATTTTCCATCAACTCATGATATCTATCTAACCAGTAGAGATATTGAGCTGTAGTTCGCATCAGAGTGTTGCTTATGTAAGTATTTAAAAATTATATGTTAGTTTCTTTTCACTTTATAAGATAACTTGATCATTAATAATAAAACTAAGTTTGTAAACGTTCAAGGCAGACGAACCGAAAAGCAAGTATGAGCAGCGAGAAGTAACATATATATGAGTGTCACTCTACAGCTACCTATAGAGACGTGGTGTTGTACAACTTCTATGAGTCCAGCAGGACACAAATAATTAATTTTTTTTTAATAAAGTTTTATTTTCATGAATTATTTCGACGTTACGTGATGCAGTTGTTTGTTACTCAGGTCTAAATTATGGGAGGTTCTGGGCTCAAATTCCGTTAAAAGCAGCATGCGAACGTTCAATTTTGACACACAAAAACTACAAGCAGATCAAATTCGTGCAATTTACATGTAGTCGTTTAAAAGGGGTAAAATTGCAGTTCGCTTTCCACTTAGGTTCCTCTACAATATCAGCTGACATATTGTCGGTATACTGCCATAAGTGATTAAGTCATTAATGTTAGGGTATTTTGTTTAAAACCACTATTAAATTGTAAATATTAACAAAAATGTGGCAAGTTTCTATACTGTGATGCAACAGTACGAAATGACGAATATACTTAAAACTTCGGCAATTGTTCGTGAACAACATATACATATCCCTAGCATTTTTATCATTTTATCTCATTTTGACTGGGTAGCTTTTGGTAGTAAAACAACGATATATCATCTCACTAATATTAAGTTTGCGGTACCAAATACGTTTCCGTAATACCTTATCCCACTGAAACTTTGTAATAGCAATAAAGTTCCTGTGAATATGTTGAAAATATGTAGTAGAGGGCACCGTCACCAATGGATGTACACAGGGTAAATAAGATGTTTTTTATTCGATTAACCTCTTACCTTAGGTGTCTGTAATTACCCCACAACGTCAAATAGGCAGGGCTGTAAATAAGGCCCAGGCGATTTCGCTGTTAGAGGCAGGGACAAACTTAAGACTGCTTTTTGGCGTGTACAGCAATAGCTACTTATCCTGCTGCAGAATCAGTTCAACTAGCCGCTTGGACATTCTAACACTTGATGACTGAAGTACCAATCTTGAGTATAAATATGTTCTTCAGTTAAAGTAAATATGACCAGTTGCGAATAATACTTGCGAGCAAAGCCGTGGGGGACTGCTAGTACTGTATAAAATGCAACATTATTTCATTCACAAAAAAAATCACACGCACCTTACAGCTGTACGAAAAGTAATGTTTATTTTTCCACAACATGCATTATTTAGCTCAAATCGTTTGTGCAACAAAATCAAAATATTTTTTTACAACATATCGCAGAGTGACACAGTAAAGGGTTTAAAATTGTGTTTTGAAAAAAAATATACTTGTTTTAAATTTAAATAAAACCTAACTGTGACTGCTGCAACACTTGTTGATAGAAAGACGAATCCAAGTGGATAATGGGCGTATTATCGATCTTTATGGATGTGTTATAGAACCCCAAACAATTGAAATAACGAATGCTAGATAGCAGCACAAGTCAAAAGCTCTCTAACGTAAATGTACGACGATACTACTTTGAGACACTTTGAAAATGTATATTTACGCACGTACTCTGGTGTACCGCTCTAAGTTTGCTTGTAAATATACGTTCATACTCCTCAAAAGGTTAATAGAAAGTGTTACATAAGACTAACAACTAATTTGGTTAGCTCTTTAAAAAAAATTCGTTATTGCAAAATGTATTTGTCCTGTCTGTGTACAAATTACATTTTTTTACTTTGATTTAATCTTGTTGAAATGGATGTTTGTTTTCTTATTGTAAAATATTAATGCTATAAAGCATAAACAGCTGTGTTTCTTGGATACATATTATGTCGTTATAAATTATAATAGCAATTGTTCTTGTAGAGTGCAGTCACTGTGTCTCTTCTGCTTTATTATTTTCATCGGGAGTAATGTTGACTAGCAGATATAAGAAATATTACTACAATAACTTGCTAAATATTTGTTTTTTTTTTTAATCAATTTGAAAATATACTGTATGGCAGTATTTTAAGTATTAGTGGCAAGTGAGTAGGCCTGCAAAGTCGGTACATTTTTACCACTGATTTACATACTAAAACAATATTATTTATAAATTATGAACATCACTAACAATGAATTATGCATGGCAGTAAATATTGCAAAGCAATGCAAAATGGAGGATCGCCATGTTGAAAAACATCAGAATATGTATTACAAACTGTTAATGTTGTTGACAAAATATAATTTTTTAACTAAGCGCCTAAGGAAATGTATGTAGTAGCCAAGAGTATACCTACGTGTGAATTATGAGTTCAAAATGTTACAATTTTTAAAATTTTTTAAAATTGCGTCTCTGATGAAAACGTCCCAAAATGGAAATGTGTGCCCAAAAAAGAGATAGTCTAGAAGGTTCTTGTAAGCCAATCCAGCAATAAAACTTAGCAACTATGCTGCGTGCCAAATATACCTTGTGTTCTAATGTTTACATACAACAGATGAATATTCAATGAGCATGGTAGCAGTTATTGTTTGTTTAAGGTACTACTTGTAGAATGTTTGGACATAACTTGTGCTCCTTGCCTCATGACATTTAATGTGATACTGTATTTGTTTGTAGTGGCTGCACTGTACCAGAAAGTACATCCAGAGTACGCAAGCTACTTGTATCTCATGTCGCCAATCTCTCTTGTTATATTGAATCCCTTGGGCTGCATTCTTATGGAGATTGGTAAACATTTTAACACTGAAGAGTCAGACGTGAAAGTAAGAAAACTACGGTTGGTCGGCACAGTTGCTAGAAGTATAGTGAAGAACCCAGTTGTCTTCATGACAATACTGGGCATGCTGGGTAACGTGGTGTTCTTTCATCAGCTGCCCGTCTGGTTATCGTCCATTCTGCAGGTTAGATAACACCACCTATGTTTCTGTTTCTCTTGAACATTGTGCTTTTATCATAGAACTGCAGTAAGTAAGAAGGGCATATGTACGGTATAGTGTTTTAAATAATGCCAGTTGGAACTATATACTTGGTTAGGGTTTGTGGCAGTATACTCTGTACGTATGTATTCATTTTTTGATACAGTTAGATAAGCTAGCATAATATTTTACTTGCCCTTTTTTGTTTGTTTCGCCTAGTGATTTGTAAGTATGGCAGTTATTTTCAGTGTGCTTTGATTGTAGTGATGTGTCGCAGACAGGCCGTGTCTAGCAGCACGATAGCTGTGGCCATTCATATGCTGCAGAAAGACATGAACTTACTGAAAATATAAATTGAGGAGAACTTTCAGGAATATTCATTTTAGCCAGAACTGCCTATACAGTGTTATATCAGAACTTCGTATGTAAACATTTCTGTGTGGTTTTGTGCTATTTGTGCCATGTGCAACTATATTATTTATATATTTATTTTTTTGTTCATGTTGTGTTGACTAATCAACGTTACTTTATCTAAAATTAATATGCCTTATTCTTGTTTATTGTGGTACGACATAATTAACTGTGTCATTATTTGATCAATGTGTGATTATAGAGACTGAGTTTGTACGTAGAACATATGAGTTACGATTATGTAGGATATGAAAGCGCACTCACATGGTGGCAAGTTGCGTCTGCATGGTCCAAGTCAGTCTGTAGTTAACACTTTGATGGACATTGTTTATTATAAATACTGTAGCTACGTATAACAAAGCAAGGCTTTTTCCTCTCAAAATTTCAGGTTTTTGGAACAATATATTATGTTTATAATTTTAGCCATTTCATTCAAAATTATACATTTTATGTAAAAAAATATCTTTTTTGTATGATAACAGCTTTTTATTTATGTGATTATGTATTTTAATTATGTTGCTGGGTTAGAGGGAACACATTTTGGAACCATGTGACATGTTAAAACAATTTCAGAAGTTCCTGTAAATTACACATGCTATTTATGTATGCTAATGCTGTTTATATATGCTAATGCTTTTTACGTGTATTAACATTGAGAAAAACACAGTCATGTCAATTCTTTACATTCACTTATGCAAATAACAGACATTTTAATTTTTTCTTTCATCATAAATAATTGTGAGCACGTTATAAACCATCATGTGCTACTCATACATTCTACTATATGTACACACACACACACACACATGCACGCACGCACACACGCACGCACACACGCACCCACACATGCACACACACACACACTCACACACACACACACACACACACACACACACACACATTGTAATGAAACCTTGTCTTACACGTAGATGACTTCAATACACGTGACTACGTACACTGCTGTGATTTGAGCGGATTGTACTTGCTGCAGTGTTGTGTTCTTGCTTGTGCAGGTGTTTGGCTCAGCATTTGCGGCCACCGCTCTCTTTCTGCTCGGCTTGCGGATGGTCGGCAAGTGGCACACGATGCAAGGGACGCACTTGCTAGTGCCGTGCATTCTTGTTGGCGTCAAGCTGTAAGTTCAACGTTATTATTGTTCTGTGTTTATGTTTGTTTTGTGTTGTCGTAGTTACGTCTGTGAAAGGAATATGAAGCACGAAGGGACTCTAGCGAGCCTGTGTGTAGAGTATTTGAGAGTGACCTAGGCAGCTCGATGAAACGCTGATGTTGCAGGTTGTAACAGCCAGACTGAATGCTCTCTAACCACTGATATTATATGTATGATATTGTTGCTAGTTGGTATTGGTCACAGTAACTTGCAACTGCCTTTTATTTACTCCCTAAGATTCATGTTGTTATTCCTCACGTTACTCCCGCTAGTAATCATACCTGAAGCTGTTTACAAGAATCACAACCAATCTATGACCTCTAAAGTTAGCAGTCGGCAGTTCGCGGTCGATTTCTATCTGTACTTAGAACAAGAACTCTGGAAATAAAGTTATTATTCTTATTCTTATTATTATTATTGGAAAAAGTAAACATATAAATTGTTGACCGTAATAGCCATCTCAAGACACATTCAAGGTAACTAAAAACTTAAATGTTGTAATCATTTTCCTTTTTGATCGTTTGTATCCTTCCATGTTATGCTAACATAAACATACCAATAAACACACTGTTTGAATACATGGCACTGAAAGTGAACATATTTGGTTGTTGTTGTTGTTGGAAATAACGTTAAGATAATGAAAAGTGGTTACCGTAAAACATCAGCCTATCTATAAACAACAACCTTATATTTCATTCCACATCACATTTAGTAAATATACTTGGTTCTCATTTCTGTAAAATTATGTCAAATCTGCTCCCGTTCAAGAAAAATGTATTTACTTTAGTACCTAGCATAAATATTCCTAGTGTTACTGCTCCAGAGGTAACTTAAAGTATGGCACTGTGGGTCATATAGAGACTCAAATCCACACAATCTGTTGGGATTGGTGCAGTACCTAATCCCATAGTCAAAGCACATAGCAACTGTTTCACACCTATATTAACCTTCACCTTCAACAGAAGCCTCGTGACAAGTATATAGTATTTACACATATATGGAAGGAGGCAGTTGTGATTCTTGTTTTCAAAGCTGGTAATAAGCACGACGTCCACAACTACAGACAGGTAAGACTACAACCACTAACATTATCAATTGTGTACGTGATATTTATGACAACATCAAATAACAAAGCAAACTGATACTATCTATTTTGATCTTAGCAATGCCTTTCATCCTCAACGTAATTCAATCCTCTTAAACTAAAATCCTTAGTTGGGTGAAAATTACACCTCATGGTTCAGTAATTACTTTCTCGATAGACAGTTTTCATTGAGAATAAACAATAGTTTTTGAAATAAATTCATCGCACAATCTGGAGTACCTACCTTATCACCAATTGTATTTAACATTTTTGTAAACAACATAATAAATTACATTAAAATGTTAAATGTCTGTTATTTGCAGATGATTTAAAACTGTAAAAAAAAGGAGTTACCAGTATAACTGTTAAGCCTACTTTCCTCAAAGTGGGTGCAAATTATTACTGAAAGATAAAATAGTTTACGTAATCTAGAAATATTAAAGGACATTATGGATTTAGATGTAAGATACACAATATATATTAAATTTAGGTCAGTTTGCTAAATAATATGCAAGTAACCAGTTTAATAAATTGGGGAAAAATTTTTCTGAGATACCTGTTCATCATTAAGATAAATAAACAATCCCCGCAGTTTTCAAAATGTTAACATGTAGATGAATGAAATGCACAAAAGTCAAGCAATGTGTGTTAGCAATACGTGTACACAGATAGATGAAATGCTGCAAAAATATATCCTAAGATATGTGTTACTATGCTAAAATATGAAAATGGCCATCATTTTGAAAATATGAAGACAGGATGAACATAATACAGAACAGTAAAATCAGCTTTGTAGGCCTATATAGTAGTATATATATATATATATATATATATATATATATATATATATATATATATATATATATATATATATATATATATATATATATATATATATATATATATATATATATATATATATATATATATATATATATATATATATATATATGTTCAAAGTTTGGTGAAACTATAATATATATTTCCTAAGATATGTGATACTCAGCTAAAAATATAAAAATAGCAGCCATTTTGAACATAAGAACACAGGATGAACGAAATGCACAATATTCAAGTCAGCTTTGTATGTAGTATAATGTACCAAGTTCGGTGAAATTCTGAAAAATATTTCCTAAGATATGTGATATTATGCTCAAAATATAAAAATGACCACCATTACGAAAATGTAAATACAGGACAAACAAAATCCACAGTATTCAAGTCAGCTTTGTATGTAGTATATGTGTACCAATTTTGGTGAAATTCTGAAAAATATTTCTTAAGGTATGTGATACTGCCGTATTTACTCGTGTATAGTGCACACTTTTATTCTGAAGTAACTGATATATGCAGGGGAGCGCACTATACACTGAAAGAAGAAAAAAATACCTGGGGAAGAAGCATGGTCAACGAAGAGGTTGGGGGGGAGGGAGGGAGGCCGAGTTGTAGTCGTAAACTGGCGGGTGACGAGAGTGGGAGGCGGAGAGGGAATATTCTCACCGCCCCAGTTCCACTATTATTACTCCTCTTCCTTTTCTTTTTCTCCTCTCCCCCTCTGTCGATGCTATAACTGCCGCTGCTAAAACCCTAATTTTTTTGTTTGACTTGGCAGGAAAGTTCGTGGGTGGCAGGCAGAAGTAATATGAGAAGTTAATTTTGTTGTCTCGTGATCAAATATTTTTCCATGGCGAAAGAAAGGAAGAAAAAGGGCGACACTGTTCTTTTTTATTCTCGGGAGGGGAAGGCAGGCAAGGCAGGGTAGTGGTTGGGGCGGCACAGCACTCTCCTTGTAGCCACCCCCAGCCGCATTCCTAAGCCTTGTTTCTCCTCAGCATTGGCCGAACAGTAAATAAAAAAGGCAAGCTTGCTCTGCTGTCATGGCATGTTATCTCTTGGGCGGAAGGGGGAAGGGGGCAATGCTGGAAGCAGAGGAGGGAAGGGGGAGTGTTGTGCAGATGCATGTATGGAAGAAAATGGCCGACACTGATTAGGCAGCTTTTTACATTAAGAATGACATTAGTGGGTATGTTTAGTGTGACAAGTCACATTTTAGGCAGACAAAAATGTGGCGCGGCAAATCATACTGCTACACGTCCACGACTAGCTCAGCGACATCAACACAAAGGCATAGGTTCTCACAAAGTAGCATGAGACAAGGAATGAATCGGCAGAACCTTCACAAAATGTTGGGGTTTATTAAATTAAATTACGTTCCAAATTTATACATTGCTTAAACTCTGACTGCAGGGAGGCACCCTTTTGAGCAAACGGAAGAAAAAATTAAATTTTACAAACTATATGCCGGTGATCACCGAATCTATCAGTTTCTCTTAGCCAGAAAAAAAACCCAACTTCACAAATCACTTAAACAAAAAAAATGAAAGTCAACACTAAAGTCGCAGAACCACCCGCTCACAGCATTTAAACGTGCAGAACCCTATCGGTTCTGCCTTCATCATCACGCCACACCCGCACAACCGTCTCTGCTGCCATCTTGAACAAGACAAGGCTGCCCTTCGTGCGCCAGCTACCCGCGTTGCCCGTCAGTGGTGCCACCCTGTGGCCATTACAGAAAACAACTTAAAATATTACGTTTTTACATAACTAAAAGCACTTTTTGAATCCGTGATATCTCCACATAATTACAAACATTAACATTTTAGTTTCCAAATCAATTATATACAAATATATTTAGTATTAACCTTGTTGCTAGGTGAAAGAAACATAAAATTTAAATTTTACGCGTCCAATCAGCAACAGTCTGTGCTTATTGGTTGCAAGCAAATATGGCGGCAAATTCTTAACGTTCATGTTTATAGACTGGTTTTGCACTGAAACATAGTAACTTTTCTTGGAAACACTAAATTTAGATTGATGTCGCTGTCCTTTTTACACTCCAAGCTTTAATAATGAACACACATAATTTCGTTAAATTTAAATGCAAACAATTTAAGCAAAAGTACATATTGAAAATTTACTAGATGTAAACAGAATCATTTAAATTTTAAATAAATATTAACATTATTAAGAAAACTGTTATTCTTGCTGTTAAATGAGTAATTTCTAATTACCAAGTTAAATGTTACTTATTTTAAGAAGAATTAGTTCACAGCTACTCAAATTGATTATTTTAAATACAAATTAATTTCCACTGACGTGCTGGCATTCATTAATAAAATGTTCTTAATAAACTGTTCTTAACAAAACTCTCAAATGACCACGAGGCCTACATTATAAATGACAAAATTGAAACTTGCATATTGTAAAATAAACATGTAAAAATTAATCTGGGCCACGCTACAACCTGTTGGTTACTTCTCTTAAGAGCCTTATACTTTAACCTTAATTTCTCCTCCTCGACCTTGTCTTTAGCGACTGTAGCTACAACTGTTGGAAATTCAAACGACTGTGCCAATTTATCCCTCGGTGCCTCTCCAGAAGTTAACTCTACTGTGATGAAAATGTAAATTAAAAATTTGTTTAACAACGGTACTGCTTCAGGCCATTTTGAATGCTTTTCATGACAGTACGTTGTCAAAAGTCGCCCGACTTCCCTCATACATCTTTCACTTGGGTTTCCTGATAGATGAAAACACTATGTTAGTTCCTCACCTGTTTAACTCCCACGTCCACATGTCTGGAATAAACTGTGTACCATGATCACTCAGTATTCTCTTCGGCTTGCCAAAACGTGGGAAATAATCATTTAGTAATTTATTTAAGCATGCAGCCTTTCTCAAAGGATAACAGAATACTAATTTAGTGGAAACATTACAAACAACAAACAAGTACTGCACACCACCTCTAGACTTCGGCAATGGTTCATACACGTCAACAGCTAGCAATAAATCATCTGGCCCTTCAGGTACAATAAAGGCCCCTCCCATGACTGATTTGGAAACTTAGCCTTCTGGCAAATATCACTGCATCCTACAACTTTCCTTGCTTTCCTTTCCATGCCTGACTAATAGTAACTATTTCGCAAAAGCCAAAACCATTTCTTTGCATCCAAAATGACCTGTTGATTTATGAACATGTGAAATTAGCCTATTAACCCAAACTCTTGGTACACAAACTCGCCACCCCCCATCATTTAAATTTTCTCACCTATATAAGACATCTTTACACATACAATACCAGGTTAAAATGTTTTGCACCTTTGGATCAGTTAAATCTTTATCCTTGTCTTCTAAAACTGAAACAACTAACTTCCATACTTCATCATCCTTCTGCCTCATCCCTATGTCCCTAAATTCTTTAACCAACTGGTGGTCCTGTTCAATTTCAATCCGGCACATTATTGGTCCTGCCCTAAATTTTTCCTCTAAAACTAACTCTCCATTTTCAAGTTTAGTTCTACTGAGTAAGTCTGCTTCTGAATTATTCTTTCCTGTTACATACTGTATTTCCAAATTATATTCTTGTAATGCCCAACACCAACGTGTCAATCTACTTCCCATAAATTTGCAAGATTTTAAGAATGCCAAAGAATGATGGACAGACAAAACAATCACATTATGCCCTAATAATAAATCACTTTATTTGTTCAAACTCCATACCACTGCTAAACATTCCCTTTCGGTGACAGTGTAGGCCCTCTCTGCACTAGTCAAAGACCTATTTAACAATGCCAATAACTTTTCTGATCCATCATCTGCCTTCTGAAATAGCTTTGCACCCAAACCATACCCAGGCGCATCGGTACTAAGATAAAATTCTTTAGAGAAATCAAGGTGATACACTATACACTCGTTAAGGAAAAGTGATTTTGCCTGTTCAAATGCTATTTGGCAATCTTTCGTCCACACCCATAACTTTTCTTTTTTTTAGAAGTTCAAACAGCGGTGCTACAACATCTGAAAACCTCTCTGCAAACATAAACCTAGAAACCCTGTCAGTTCCTTCACATTCCTGGGGACTAGAAATTCTTGTATCAAACTGACTTTTCGTGGATCAGGCTTTATTCCACCTGCACTCAATAAAAATCCTAAAAATGATACCTCTTTCCTTAAAAATTTTGATTTACTGTACATAGTGTCAATTGACCTAAATGTTCCTCAAAATCACAACTAGTTATAAGTATATCATCAACATATGTCTTCACCAATGAGCTTACTTCAGGTCCTAATGATGCCTCAACTGCCCTACAGAACTCACCAACACTATTAGTTAAACCAACTAGTTATAAGTATATCATCAACATATGTCTTCACCAATGAGCTTACTTCAGGTCCTAATGATGCCTCAACTGCCCTACAGAACTCACCAACACTCTGAACTGATATGATCTGCCTTTATATAAGAATGCTGTATATTTCCTGTCGTCTTCGTGTAATGGTCCCTGCCAAAACCCTTTTACATAATCTGTTGTTCTTATATATTTAGTACCTTGAAAGAACGCAAACAAAGTATCAGGCTCTTACAGGAGTTTCACTGACTGGATTCAGTTTCTTGGACGTACTCCATTGCAAATTGAATGACTGTCAAAGAAAACTAAACAAAATAAAAGAAAACCATAATATAAGCAGAGTATGCTTAGTCAGCAAGAAATTCCAAAATGGAATCGGGTCAAATAGAAACAAGGAACAAACAGATAATAAATGAAAATAATAACAAATAAAATAAAAAACCAAATAACATCCGACACAACGATGAGATGAAACAAAAAACAGTAGTTTTCCAGACAGACAGTGTTGTGACATTTCGGGAACTGAAATCTGTTCCCGTCATCAGGTAGACACACGGGGTTCAGGAACACGAGTGCGACTGCGCTTCGCTATCTGGCAATATCCGGGTATTAATACCCCTCGCATCTAAACACACTCTTAACACTACCATCTTTCTTAAGAACTCACACTAAAGGGTTAACAAATGGACTATTGCATCTTTCTATTATTCCTTTCTCTTCCATTTCGCTAATCTGTCTGTCTACTTCATCTTTTATTGACCAAGGTATCGAATAAGTTTTTTTTGAAAGGCTCTGAATTACATACTGGTATCCTTGCTATATAGTCTGTGGTTAGGCCAGGTTCGTCAGAAAAAACATCTCTATATTCATAAAGCGTATTTCACAATTCTTCTCTTTCACCTACCTCAGATACCTCACATTCACTACTTACCATGTCTAGTTCCTTTTCCCAGGTATTTATTTCAACACAATTAGCAATTGTCTCAGTTCCTACTGCCTCCCCTAGTAACTTCATGGCATCAACTTCCACCATCTCATCTACTAGGTAACTGGATTCTCAAAGATTCTACTGGCCTGTCTCCTACCAATATTCTCTTTAGCATAGTCATATTACTCCCACCTACATGTATATGACCCTTTGTAAAGTCAACCACCACATTTTGTTGTTGCATAAAATCAATACCCAAAATCACATCCCTGGTTAGCTGTGGTATTACCAAACATGTTGCATTGAATTCATTTCGATCAATGCTTCAATTTAAATACACCTGTTGTTAACCTTTTTAGACTTTCCCTTCGTGGCCCCAATAATAGTCAGCTGTGCTCCAGGCAGAACTGGACAATTACAGTTAACCCTCAATAACTCGGACCTCAATATCCCGGACTTCGAATAACTCAGACAGAATTTTTAAAAAAAATTTAATAAAATAAAATGAATTATTTCTTGGTTAAAAGACATAAAAAATCATTTCTGCTGGATTTAAATTCATCACATTAAGTTTTAGAACAGTATTAAACTTTATAACGTAGTCGTCCATCGCTACTTAGCCTTTAATAATCCCACTGTAAATATCTGGCAAGTTCCGTGTGGTAAAATGTTGCTAGGGTGAACATGGGAAGGGGGAGGGTGGCTTGTCCTGTCCGCAGCTATCTACAGATAGCCTGCCAAGAACGCAAGCAGCCTGCAGCCAGCTCACGTGTGTCTGGACAACACTCCCCCTTCCCCACTCTTACTGTGCTGTGTCATACTGCTTCTGCCCAAACACGAACTTTCCTGCCATGGCAAACAAAAAAAAAGTTTTAACAGTAGTGACAGTTACAGTAGAAAAGAGGTGTGGAGGGGGTAGAGAAAAAGGAAAGGAAGTGTAGTAATGATGGAACCAGGTAGTGGGAAACATTCTCTCTCTCTCTCTCTCTCTCTCTCTCTCTCTCTCTCTCTCTCTGTGCCTCCCACGCTTGAGACCTGCTAGTTTACAACTCAGCCTTCTCTCCCCACCCCCAGTTTTTTCTTGAGGTGGCTTTTTTTTTCTATTTTCCGTCTATAGTGCGCACCCCTGAATTTTTATCAGTTGTTTTGGAATGAAAGTGCACATTATACACGAGTAAATATGGTAATCTCACAAAACCAGCATAAATAGGGATCCGTAGGCTGAACTGCAGAGAGAGTATGTGCTGTGATACCTCTCCAGTCCTGTATGGCGTTGACTTGAACAGCTTGTGACATTAAAGTACCATACAGTTCTACAATCTCGCTGTGATTCAAAGATTTTCTAAACTTATACTTTTTAAAGATGTTCACAAACTTGCATCAATTAATCTGCCATTTAAGTTTTTATTTCCAAAGTATTTTTTGTTTGCGACTGATATTGCGACCAATTGATTTTACTAAACATCTACAAGTGAAGTCATCTTTAAAATGATAGATTCTTGTCTGCACTACAATGAAGTAAAATTTAAAATTTATTTGTGTTTGGTCAATTTTAGCAACATAATTTTCAAAGTAGTTAGAATTAGCTTGGCACATGATTTCTTGTCGAGTAAGCATAGTGAGTTAGTGAACCATGTAACTTTGCAACAATTTTGTTGGTTTTCCAGAGTTGCCCTACCGCTCGTGTTACGTGAAGTCGTAAGCCAGTTGCATGCTGGGACCAACATCACCGATAACCTCGACCTAAGTACGTACGGTTTCCTGTACGGAACTTTCCCCGCGGCCCCAGGTGTCTTTGTTTATGCTATGCACTACTGCCTGGAAGTAGATCTGGTGAGTGAAGTTACTGGGCGTGATATTGCTCGTGTATGTATCTCTCTATCCTTTCAGAGTCACACACTGCACTGAACTGTAAATGAGTCTGGTTGTTCATTTATCTGGCTGTCCCCTAAGTGCAACTTACTGTACTGAACTGTGTTAGTTATCCTGTTTTATCTTGTAATCATATGTGTAACATTTAACTATTTTCAAGTAGCAGCTAATTTAAACAGTTATCTGTCATGGTGATCACAACCGTCATTATTTATGTATTTAGAAACGGCTGCATTTCATTCTATAAGCATCGCAGCTTTGAAACTGTTGTTTTACGTGTACAATGACAATTGCTACGTGTAGATGTTGCTCAAAGAAGTACTTAGTCTAACATAAGTGTGCTGTAATAAACGTACCTATTACGATTGAAGTTTTATTTTTCAGAGTTTTGAATTAACCAAAAAAAATGTTTTAAATGTGGGAAGAATATCACAAAATTTACCTCTAGTTAATCTGTATGCTTCAAATTAATTCTTACAGATACATAATCTGAATATTATAAAAATGTCATTATGCCAGCAGCAACTATATTTAGGGTATCCGTGTAAACAAAAATTGTGGCTGTATTTTTTTATATGTATTTTCGTTTACAGATGACTGTTTTAGCTTGTTACATTGAATTGTAGAGTTTGCAAACATAACTTGCATACAGTAGCTGGTCATGTACCGTATTTTTCAGCATATAGGACAACCCTGCATTTAAGAAGAGTCATGGTTTTGAAGGTACAAAATCTTGAAAAAAAGTAAATTACTAATTTTAAAATTTCCGACAATTTTTTTTTTTCATTTGTCAGAAACATTAAAAAGTTAGTTTAAATATTTTCAATGCATTTATTATCGTCATATAAACATCATAGTAGACACATAAACGAATAACTTTGGCTACTACTGCCCTCCGCGCACCCAAGAGCCAAGGAAATGCATGGCGGCGGCCGGCGACCCATGCTGGCATCATCAGTTGCCGGCAGTTGTGCGTGACTTGACAACGCAGGACTGAGGCATCCCACGCGCAACATGGCAACGCCGGGCTACAACAGCTGCTTGCAAGGTCATTGCATTTCTGTGCGCTGTTGTCTGCCAGCCTAGCACTAGACGGTAGACACATGAATGTGTGGTACGGTACCTAGATCCTAGTTTTTTCCGCCCGAGAGTTTTGTGCTTGCGAGACAAAGGATGAAAGCTTGCGGACCTAGATCCTCGTTTTCTCCGCCCAAGAGTTGTAGGCGGGCGATACAAATTATCATGGCACGTGCAGGCATCGATCGCCGCCTCGGTGCGAGGAAGTGTTCTTTATTATGAATGACGCCAATAAAATTTCGTACCGTAACTTTTATTAAAGTAAACGTGGCACTCGTTTTCATTTGTGACGAAAAACACAATTCCTTGAAACATCATACAACTCCACAGCTTACAGCTTAGCTTTCAAATGATTTTTGGCTACCAAAAATGTTTGCACCCTCATATAAGACGAGTAGCAATTTTTGAGGGCCAAAAATATGTAAAAATTGTTGTCTTATATGCCGGCAAATACAGTATGATGAAGATTGTTTCTTGTTGTCGACGTCTTTATTTTATGTTAGGCTGGACATGGAATTGTTTGCAATTGGACCACTCAGTTGAACAGTGTGTCCTTTTTCTTTGCTTATCACTTTTTAATGCAACCTTGTTTTTGTATGTTTTCTAGATTGCTGTAGCAATGGTGGCATGTACGTTTATTTCTGCACCGTGGATGTTCATATCTGCTAAAATGATCACCATTGACCGGGTACAACCGTCTAGAGATCTGGATAATTTCTCATTTGATATTAGCATCGTGGGAATTGTTGCATCTGTGAGTATTTTTCAAACAGTATTCTTGCTGCGTGGCAGTTGTCATTAATGCTGATCTCAGACTTAAATAATTTCTTACTACTGATTATGAAGACTTTAAAATAAAATCATTATAGACTACAGTAAAATATCTTTATTACAACTGAAACATGACAAGCGAAGCATCTCTAACTCTGGCCGCTCACAGAGGATGGACTTGATCTTATCAAAAACCTGTGGTTATTTTTACCAACTGAACAACACTCCTTTCTTTCTTAAATAATCAAGAAGTGCCGCAATTTTTGCCAAGTCTGGAATAAATCTGGCTTGGTAGCCTACCATTCCCATAAACTTCTGAACGCCCTTCAAATTTCTGGGTATTGGGAAATTCACAATCAGCGTTATGCGCTCAGGAACCTTTTCCAACTTACCGTTCTTCATAGTATACCCCAAGAAATGCACACTTTCTACACCCAATTTAACCTTCCTGGGATTGACAGTCAATCCTGCCTGACGCAACTTTTCCAGGGCAATCCTCGAACGTTTCAGATGCGACTTCATCAATATTATTGTCGAATTACGCGTGCCGTCAATATTTCATCCACAAATTGACGGAAAACCACCATCTTGGGCGGTGAAAAGGGAAAAGGTTTATTTACTGTGAATCGGTGTTTCATCTTTCAATTTGAACCAATATTGGCACATGTTACACTTTCCAATCTTCTCTGTTATAACATACTCAAAATAATTTCACAAAACTGCTAGTTCTTATCGAGTCACATTTTCTCCCATAATGCAAGCGAAGTAGTAAAGACCTCCTACCAGTGAAATATTTCTGAAGGGGCTAAAACAGAAAACAACCTCTCCCTAAAGCCACACGAGGATGAGTTTTACACAAGAAATCCAGTCCCAGTAACATGTCCACAAACAACTCAGAAATGACCCCAAATTCCTGATCCCGAGAAAATTCCTAAATCTTGATATGAAGCTGTACTTTTTACCATATTCCAACACACTTCCATCAGCTAACACAACTTATTGGGTAATAACTCGTTGTCAAGAACACAAACTTCCCTTTTCATTCTTAATATTTTTCCACCATGAATTATTAATGAGGCAAGAACAGAAACCTGTTTAAAATAAGGCAGCAACATTTTTTTCGTAGTGAAAACAGTTCACGTAGTTAGTGTTAAAAGGGTGCGATAATTTTCCTTTGGGACTTAGCCCACCATGCCTTTGGCGACTCCTTAACCGTTTCCAGGACACCTCGTTTTGATGTGCACCATTTTATTACACCGGAAACATAAATGCTTTTTACGAGACTGCTGCTGTTTTACAATCCTTCGCCAAGTGTCCTCTTCCTCCCACAATTATTTTATCGCTGCTGCTCTCTCAGTTCCCGGTTGCCTTTCCTGCTGTCAGTAATTGCTGCTCCGGATGGAATGGTCTTTGTCACCGCCCCTCCTCCAGTTTCATTCTTTGTATCCCTCCTTCGTCATGAACCATAACCATTCTCTTCTCTTTCGTACTCTCTTTTTTGTTGCATACGCCCTTCCACTTCTACTGCTAGCCATCTAAGGTCCAGGATCAAATTTGGTGTTAACTCTAACACGCAAAGCTTCCCCACTTCCAGCGCCAGGTTATCCAAAATCAAATTTACCAAATTTAATTCTAACATGTTGAGTCTTGAGGCTTGCTCATACCTAACCACTGACTATGAAATGATGCATTGTTTCTAAAGGTCGTTGAAAATGTTAAACCTACTTTCCTTTACATCTTCTACACACACTAGGAGGTAGAGAATAATTTAATAAATGCTCCTTGAAGGAATCAATATTACCCTCTTTTCATTGAACGAGATTTTCATTGAACGAGATTTTCATTGATGAAAGGCCTAAATGAGCCATCACATTTTGTAGCTAACGCTCGCATCAATACTTCCTCCGAAACTAAATTCAATTTGCGTACGCAAAACGCTTCCATAATAAATTACAACACTGCTTCCATCTTCATTTCTGACAAATTGGTGGCATCTTTCATTGTATCCCTAAACAACAGCTCGTCACATTTACTGACTGCCTCACCCTCGTTTCTTGGCAGAACCTTTGACGATTTCTTGACTCCCTTCCGAGCTTTAAACACAGCAACTGCCTTCTCACGTTGTCACCTCTGGTAAGGATTAATGGTCAAGGGGTGGCGTGTGGGTAGCCAAAGTTTGCATGAACATGAGACTCGTGGGTATGGGCTACAACACAGTGTGATATAACTGCAGGCTACCCTCTGTCAAAGGAGTGTTAATAGAGAGCGAGCCTGGTGAGAATGCAGTAGGACGAGGGACAAGGTTCTCATAACTAGTGATAAGGTCTTGAACACTCACCTTAAAATAGAGTTTTAAGTAGGCGGTGTTTGTGATCAGGAATATGTTTCGGCGGATGTAACTCATCCAATAATCCCTTAGTGGGACAGGCGCTTGGTTTCAGCGGTTTCTTCAGAGGAGTAATCAGTGGTTTCTACAGGCATCGATACTCCTCAGGGATCTTAGCGGCACTTGGGGCTTCGTCGTTCGATCTCTGGCATCTTATTGTATCTGATACTGTCTACAAAGATCGGGAAGCATAGATGCCTGGAAGAGGTACGGCTGGTAGACCTACACGGCTCAAGTCCGGCTGAACAGAGTTACAATTCTCTGTTGTGAGTCTCGTAGCTTCAAGTTTTGAGTTTCATGATATTACTAGTTGTTTTACCAGGATATGGTGCACTTTCTGGTATTTCACACTGACGCCCCGCTGTTTCTATTTACGTTTTTTTGCGCTCGCCCCCCGAGCTTGTCTCTTTTGAGGTTAGGCCTAAGCAGGCACAACGCCCTCAGGTCCGCACAGCACTATTTTGAGTATATAATTTTTCTGATGCCTACTACGTCTAAAATATTAGTCTATACAGGTTACCTTGTTTTGTAAAATAATCTAGAGTGAAAACCACGTGTTTTTGTGTTGTATAAATATTTTTGCACTGTATGTAAACAAATGGACGAACTTTGAGATGGACACATTTTCATGCAACTTGAGAAAAACGTAAATGATATAAATATTGAAATGTAAATTGAGTGTAGTGAAATTGTATGTATTTGATCCTTGTATATTATTATTATTTTTACGGCATTGTAATTTTTGAGTGGGACCTGACGGTAAAGTATTAATTTTGTGGAAGTAGAGTTTTTGTTTTGTGAGAAATATGTGGGTGTTGAGGTGGCACGCCTGCTCTAGAACTGACGGCCACGCATGCGCCGCCATCTTACCACCCACCTAACGGGACTTATTCCCTCCCAGACCCCCTAACTTCGGGTATATAAGGGGGGCCTCTCGCCCAGTTTCTTCAGAGTTCGTTGGCAGCTCCTCTGAGTTCCCGTCTCTCAACAACCCTGGCCTCGGCCAAGCCCCCCTCTCCAAAGGACTTCTTGCAAATGGAGACCTTCAACCCTCCCTGGTAGTTGACTTCTTGCAAAGGGAGTCCTACCGAATACATCCGAGGCGACTTCTTGCCAAGGGAGATCCTCACCAACCCCGGAGCGACTTCTTGCGAAGGGAGGCCTCTACCAACCCCGGAGCGACTTCTTGCGAAGGGAGACCTCTACCAACCCCGGAGCGACTTCTTGCGAAGGGAGACCTCCACCTTCCTGTACCATTCCCTTACCTACCTCACCCGCTGAGAGACTGGAAGGAGGAGGTTCTGTTACTCAGTTTCCGCGCCGCGCACGTAAAAGGGAATACACCCTACAGTCTGTTACCGCTACTTCAGCCACGAGGCACATAGCGGAAGTCGTGCTAGCTAATCTATGGAAAGTTCCGCCGGTCCACGAGGCCGAGATCCCGTGTCGCACAGTATCGCGCAGCATCCACGTGTGTAACATTATTCTTAAACGTGACTTCGAGTTATTGAGAGTAATCAGTAGTAAGAGACCTGTGTACTTTACAAGTTATAAGGTTTCTGTGTATTTTTACGAGTTATAAGAGACCTGTGATTTTTCGTGTTAAAGACTTGTGTAACTTATTCAGATACGAGAAACTTTGTCCAGTGTTGTATAGTGTGAACCACGGAATACAATCATTTATTGAAAGTTCTATGTTTTATTCAATGCCTCAGCGTGTGCAACATCTTAGTAAATCCCTGCCACCTGAAATTAAACTGTTGAGAGCAAAGGCCGCTCAGGAGCGACACCGCCAAGCCCACGTACCGGCGACATCACCTAAGCTTATCCCATCACCTACTAAGGTACAGGGAACTCAGCTCTCATTTAGTGCATTTTGTAAAATCGAGCTCTAAGCCCGCCAGAGTAGTTCGCCTTCAGTAAACGACGAGCAAATGCCGCCTCCACGCAGGATTCGCAAGAGGAAGCGTAACCCAGACTTAGTGAGTAGACTACTGCGATGTATGGCCAGGAGGCCACCCCCTATCATTAGCCCCATCAAGACTCCCGTCAAGAGATCGCCGCCCCGACCCCGTCGAGTGCAACTGTTGCGGGACGAGTCCAGCCCGAAACCTCGACCTCTGTCAGACAGAAAACAGAGGCTGTTGAGGGAGTTGTTTTAACCAGGTGAGTAACTAGAAACCTGCCCCAGATAAGTAAGATCCTCCCCCACCTCTCCGTGCGGTTAGCGCTCGGCTCCCCTCGGCTTCACTCTACGAGGCGCGCGCTAGTCCGACCCACACCAGGTGCATTCTCGCAAGCACCCACCTACACACCTCACCGGGAGAGGGCGGGGTTGAGTCAACACATTTAAGTAAAAGAGATAACGTGGCGTTTGATTTCCACACTATATAATGAAACTTGCACAGGTTTTACGCTGTACTGTTACTGATTGCAAAAGAATTTTTACAGCTTGATCTCAGTTTTGTTTTACACTTTATACAGTCACAAGAAAATTGGGCTATACTTCTCTTGGCATGATTTGGGAGCTGATATAAAAGGAACAAGATGGCCGGACTTCTGCCCATAGAAAGTTTGTCTCGATACTGGTTGACTGCGCGAAATTTTCCGATACTCTGATAAATTCAAGATGGCGTGCGTGGGGATTAAGTGTACCAGCGGCGCCACTATCATCCCTTGACACTCGAAAAGAGGTTTGGAAAGAATTTTTGAGATTGGTGAGGAAATGTCACGGCTCGTGATACCAGGTTAGGGTATACACAAGTGAGGCCTTGCGAACGTCACCCACTTAGGAAGGGAGTGCCAAGGTAAACCGGAGGCTAGGCCGGGTTCTTAACGACTATCTGGGGGCTGAAGGTACTCCTAGGGAGCCGAGCAGGGTGGGTGGCCTCCCAGAGGGGGAGGAAATAATGGTACTTTGACGAAAGTGGGCTGCAGAAGCGGGCAGGCCAAATACCTTGCAAGAAGTATCTCCATGTGGGCGCGAGAAGCTACGTCTTACAAAAATTTCCTACTGACCTGATGCCCGTGTTCAGCATATTACGTATAAAGAACTAAAATAGTATTCACAACATGAAATGTCAAGGTTGGTCATGTTGTGTTCTTTTACAACAGATGGTTTACAAATGTCTGCATACAGTAAAACCCCGCTTGTACGGTACTCGGTTCATACGTACACCTCGCTTGTACGTACAGATTTCCGCGAGCAATGAAAAAATTATATGGAAAAAATAAAAATCTTAGTAATTGAAAATCAGTCGTAGAGATCTATCAAAACATCGTTGTAAGTTGCAATATGTATAAGCAGTATAGGTGTAAGAGCTCAGCACTCAAATAATGTGTTTCACAATGAAAACTGCAATAATTCATTACGAAACACCTTTGCGCGCGTAAGCCGCAGAGCACGAAATAGGTCACTGACCTGCCGCCAGCTGTTTCTTAGAGTGGCATCAGCTTCTCTCACGCTCGCTTTACCTCTTTCTCTCTCTCTGGCGACGTCTGTGCTGCTTATCATAGTTCATGCTCCGCCCATCGCTGCTGCTACCAGCCAATGTCGGCACTGGGTGGGCGTCACAAGCGAAAAAAAAATTGTAACTCCGCCATTTTCCTTCTCTTTTTCCCCCTCGCGTAGCAAAGACGCAACGTCACCATTCATCTTGAGGAATACTTGCTATGTGTACGTTTTCGATTTTTGCTTTTCTTCACGGACTGCGATTTGGATTTCGATTAAAATTTCGAAGTGGAATGTGTACACGTCAAAATATATTGGTTACATATAATTTTGTAATAGGCCAAATATAATCACGACCTGTTTATACACACTATTTTGAAGTTAGGCCTACATGCTACGCTGAGGCCGTATATTTTTATAATCATTTACCGTTAATTTTACTTGTTCATGTTTTACGGACATTATTTTGCTCATAATTGCATTGGATGGTTTCACTAATCTATGTTTTATCACAGGAAGTAAGATAAAATACTTTATTTTCTCACAAGAAACATGTAAACGTATGTTGTATCGTGTTGTTACGAGACATTATGCTACATGTTTTCATTTATTTTAACTGACTTTGTAATCATTTTTTGAAGAAATGAAGTATAATTTAAGTCAGAATATATTATCACATTTTACAAACGTTAACTTAATACATAAAAAAGATGTGAATGCAACTTCTGCCCTGTAAAGAGAAATCAACATGCTTTGTTTATATTCGTTTATGTTTTATAGCAGTTACTGATGTACATTTTGGGTATTATTTTGTTTGTATTGCAGTATCCTATCAAAATGATTATTCTTTATCAACTAGAAACACTTTTAAAGGTCTTATGTGCAAGAGGCATAAGTAAACACGGCAAGTATTGCCCGCTGCACGTAAAGGTAATAGCGACGTTGTGTTCTTGTTTTTCGTTGTTTCATTTACTCATTTACTTTTTACGCACAAATGGAGTATTAATTTACTCAGAATATTTTGGGGTACTAAGATAATATGTGTAAGAACACCTGCTTTCGGATAAGTCTCTTGAAAACGTGATCATATCTTCAAGAGACTGATTATCTGTCACATCCGGATTTGGAGGAAGGGGGGGGGGGTCCTTTCAAGCCGAAATTTGGTCCTATCGGTTCGTACGGACAAATTTTGGGGAACCGTTAGTGTTCGTAGAATCGGGGTTTGACTGTATCAAGTATTAGCAAGAGCTGTATTATAATAAAATAAACATCCTACTTTACGTTGAGAAAAGGGGGTAAGGCAGTGGCGGTGCGTAAGGCCGTGCTCTCGTGCTGTAGCACTGAGTAAACTTTTACAAAGTTATTGTGTACTTAATTTCATTAAATTTCTGGTAATGTGCCACAATGTATACTTCTAACCTTTCTTGATACGCGATCGACTGCTTTGCGCTAAGTTTTTTAGGCGGACGGAATTTTCTCAAGTAATTTTGTTCGTGTAAGCCGCCCTTTACTATGGTGTAAACCCGGCTCGGTGCTCCCACAGACTAGCGCACGGCTGTCACTCCCCTTTCCTACCCCTTGTCCTAGTCAGAGACGATGAGAGACGCGGGAACCTCGCCTTTATCAACACCTGCTCCGTGCAACCAGCAGAGTAGCCCTGCTATCTACTGCGCAAGCGCGCGACAGTTACGTCAGCGCGTGGACAATGATGGCCGCTCACGTCGCACACGTGTTTGTACATTGCAGACTTGTAAACAAAGTAATTTTCGGTGTCACATGGATGTGTAGCTGATTTAGAATAACTTTTTATGAATAGTACGTTACTAGGTACGTATGTATTATTATTGTAAGTTGCGGGTGTCAGTGACATGATACTGTGCATAAATAATGAACTGGCGTAGAATCTATGTTGTTGGTCTTTGACACAATGAATGCATTACCGACGCTTTATGATGGGGTAATTTGGTAAGTCAAATTTTACAATATTGATTATTTTTGTGAAAATTCTGTGTTGCTTGACGTAAGTAGAACATTATTTTAAGGTTTGTGTCCGTGGTTTATTAGTGGCAAGTTTGTTTTCCGAATGTGACATGGTAGGTATGAACTGCGCACTTTTATTTACGTGTTTCGTAATTGTAGTCATAAATATCGTAGGCCTAAGGCCTAGCTGAT
>PNEQ01078963.1:0-24213 GCA_003012365.1 Medauroidea extradentata
TAACAAGGATAAAGATGTGGGGAGGGATGTGAGGAGTTGACTAACACCACGTGATCAAGTATGCGAGTGTGCTGCTCTCCTTCGTGAATCTGCGGAACTATTTCAGCTACGAAGAGAAATGATTCTCTAAACACACAACAGATGTGTTAGTATCGGAAACCTGAAACAAGATGGCGGGGACAAATTGGCCTTAAGTGTTCGTTTACTGCATAAAGTTATTGGGAACCAGTTTATGGCCGGGTGGATCTAGGGAAGGGGGCAGGGAGGAAGACTGCCCCGGGCGTCGGGTTGTTGGGGGCGTTGTTGGTGCCGGAAATGTTTGCTTGGCAATGCAATGTAAATGAGTGTAAGAAGGATAAATGTTTTTACCAATAATTAGACTTTCACTAGTTTTGTATTTCTGCGTTTTTATTAACCTTAAAGAACATATAGCGTTATAAATACAGTATTTATAATTCGAATGCAGACTTAAAACACGACTATTTGTAGCTAGTATGTGCAGGTTTCATGTATGTCAACTGAAATTTTAAATTGTAATTTACGCGCGCTCAAAACAACATATGCAAGATAAGTTTATTACTGTTGGGTTTTGGTTGGACTGTCGGTGGGTGGGAAAAGCGGAGGGGGGGGGGGAGCAAATTGCAATTATGGCCCGTCCGTGGTTTAGGGCGCCGCATACCGCGCATTTCAAATGCGTGGCATTGTGTTCGTAAATACGGTTTATTACGAGACTGTCCCACATGCTCCCATTGCGCCGATGTACGGAACGAAAACACACTTCCGACAAAGATGGAATGTCTTTGTTAAGACATCATGCTCATTAAAAACGCACTGTTTTGAAATCCTACAACAAAGATGAAAACTGCTAATTCAAGCTGCCGTAACATGAAATGTACTAACTGGGTGTATGTGGAACTCAGATTGCGATGTGCACTGAACTTTGCTACAGACTTTTCCCTAATGCAATGAAATACTCACCGTTTGAAGTCCCTTTAGAGCAACCTAAAATGCAATTTTTAAGATGACGTTTGAAAGTATTCAGTGAAATCTTTTCAACATTAGCTATACGGAGTTATATTATAAGAATTTTATGACGCAGGGATTTTATATTTAAATAAATAAATGTTAAATTAGGGTTTAACAATTTTCTATATTAACAGTTTTAATGTGTAAACAGCACAGTGAAAAGTTCGATCCAACTTTACTGTATCATTGCCCCCCCCCTTTTTTTTTTTTGGTTGAAGAATGGGTCACATTTAAATTTCAATCTTGTTTAAGTTGAGAGTCTTTCATGTCTTCTTTTTTATCGTTATTTGTTTTCATAATTTTTACGTTCATTTATAGATGTTCGTTAGTTTTTATGCAGGTTACATATCTCGTTTTTGTTACGTTTAAAAACTAATTACAGTTACTCGTGAGCTATGTAAGGTGTACTTATTTACTTGTATGTGTTATTAAAACTCACAGCAACAAATACGCGTAGACTTTTCGAACATAATTAAATAACGCATAGAAAATGCCAGTTCATGGCTATTGACAGAGTGTTTTTGTGCAGAGTTATTATTAATTTAACTTTCGCCAATGGCACAACACGTCCGTGATTTGCGGCTTTAACCTCCAGACCAGACGTTGTATGCTAAGGCATCCAATCACAGACCACAAAGCAGAGATGCAGGTGCGCACGTAACACACTGAAAAAAAGTGCTGCAAAAATATTTACGCGAAAACTACCGGGCCTTATACACATAAGGGATTCGAACAAGTTGGTGCCGAATTTTTTTTTGTCACGAAAAATCACTGGCCTTAGTAATAGGCGCTTCGTAGCTTGCTCGTGAGTGGTCGAAACAAGATAGGTTTCCCTTCTGTTTCACCATGGTTATTGGTTTCAGCTGCGTGAAAGAGACAGCATTAACTGCAACAAGCTATACGACGGAAGTCGTATTCGTTGTTTTGTGGCTTTGACAGAAGGCATTAGCTTGGCTGGTGCCTAAACTGTATTGTTGCGCGCTTACAAATATCTGTGGTTGAAAATATGAAACGTGTTCCCTGTGTGTTAAACTAAGGAAAAATAAACATTTGAGATCATGAAAGTGTGATACATATAGAGGCACGACTATTTCGCGTATTCATCTAGCTGCAGCCTAGACTTCTCAGTCTTATACACGCTCTGGTCAAGGTAGAATATACATTGGCTTTTAACTGTGAAACGGGCGGCACGTGATATCCCCACGAATTATTGTGTTACACATTGCTGACTAGAAGTCGTCAAAGTTGTGTCGAAACAGCGGTCGTGGAATCACGAAAGCGAAAGTGAGGTATACCTTCTTGACGTTCAACCTGACCTGGCATCCATACGCGAAATACCCGTGCCTCTAGTGATATACTTTGAGACTGAAAAAATTCACGGATTCACTAACCTGTAGACTAGTCTTTGTGAATATATGTTGTTTATTGAAGTACACAACTGTTCATTGGCTGCTCGCTGATAAGGCGATATCACATGACTGGGTCTGTATTTAGTTGTTTCGTTATTATCAGCTCAGCGTCCTCATGGAGGAGTCAAATATGTCTAGGACCAGTTGCGATAGTTAAACAAACTTGTTATTTGATTTATAGCTTCTTCCAATCGATCACGTGAAGTTTTCATGTCTTTATATATAATTTAAAAATAAAATGCACACTGTTAACACGATACCTTCAGACTGCTGTACCAGAAAATGTGTAGGCCTGTAATGACTACAAACGAAACGATGACGAATAGTGCATTATTTCACATTTTCTGACAATATGTTTTCCTGTGTACGCTTAAAATTTAGTGTTATAAGCAGCAATACTTATAAAACTTTGTGCAACACTAAGATACCTGGAGCTCAGCGACAGCGGGACGAGTTCGTATCTCTCATTATAATGAATTTTTTTTTATCTATTCCTGATTCAAAACTTTAACAAGATTTATGTGACCATATTATAATCAAGGCTCAGTTATCTACAGCCAGTTGCCGTTTTCCACATTATAACTGAATAAGTAAAGCGTAATTATGGAAAATTTAATACAACTAATTTATAGTGTTATTGTAAAATTAAAAACAATAACTTTCCTTTGCCTTTTAATAAAAACCGTGCATAAGAATTACCTGCAAAAAAATACAGATTTTAAGAGTCAATGAGCTTTAAATAATATTAAGAAACGGAAATCTCAGAAAAAAGTTTTTCCTCTATGAGCAAACACACAGCAATCATTACAGGAGAGTAGGATATTCTATTAACCATGTATAACGTAAACGTTATGTGCATTTAATTGCTGAATGCAACAGGTTGTACTGAATAATCACGCTGTCTTTCAAGTAGTTGGTAAATATGTTATTCGGGTTTGCCTTTAGTTCTGCATAATTAATTTAAAAAAATTCTTTTAACGAACGTTTCGTATTTAAAAAAAAGTTTTCATATCTGTTTATAGAGGCTAGGCCAACTATTTTGTTAAAATTATTAATTTACGTAGTTGTCAATGAACAGTTTTGTTTGAAGAGTTTTTGATTTGAATCCTTCTTTACGCGTTACTCCTCTGTCTCTATTTAAAGTTACCATCCTGTATAACTAAGTGTTACGCAGGAACGTGAAAAAAGAATTTTTATGTTACGTTAACTAGTCTATCACGTGTTATCAATAAGTTGTTTTCATAAAAATTATATTTCATGAGCACAGATGTGCAAATTTCCCTTTATTATATGGCAACACGCTAGGATTACTGGCCTATACTCACTCGAATAAATTCCGTGACGTTATTGGCTGCACAACTTTATATCTCTGTATGCCGGCATTACAAGATGGTGGGCATACTTTTATCACTGGTAGAAGATCTTCAGGCGCGCTACACAGCTGCTGGCCAATAGCACTAGTCAGAAGAACACACAGTAACTTGCAGTCCAGCATGCTGTTAGATAATACAATTACAGGTCGGTATCCTTGAGTCGAGATGGTGAATTTTCGCGAATTAATTGACCTGCATGCTAGAATCAAATATCCTATGCATATTCAAGCCCTGTCTATTCGTTCAATGTCTGCTGTTCCTCTGAGTAGCAGCTAGTGGACAAATGGTCGGGACTTGAGTAAGCATAGGATATTTTAATCTAACATGCAGGTCATTGAATTCGCGAAAATTCACCATCTCTATCCATGAGTAGTTCTAGAGCAACCTAAAATGCAATTTTTAAGATGACATTTGAAAGTATTCAGTGAAATCTTTTCAACATTAGGCATACGGAGTTATATTATAAGAATTTAAATAAATAAATGTTAAATAAGGGTTTAACAACTTTCTGTACAAACAGTCTTAAAGTGTAAACAGCACAGTTGAAAGTTCGATCCAACTTTCCTGTATCTTTGCCCCCCCCCCCCACTTTTTTTTGTTGATAGGTCACATTTAAATTTCAATCTTGTTTAAGCTGAGAGTCTTTCATGTATTCTTTCTTATCGTTATTTGTTTTCATAATTTTTACATTCATTTATAGATGTTCGTTGCTTCTTATGCAGGTTATATATCTCGTTTTTGTTACGTTTAAAAACGAATTACAGTTACTCGTGAGCTTATGTAAGGTGTATTTATTTACGTGTATGTGTTATTAAAACTCACCGCAACAATTACGCGTAGACTTCTTGAACATAATTAAAATAACGCACAGAATATCCCTGTTTATTCCGTTACTCAGTAATCACGGGAAGCAATGGCTCACGAAACACGCTCGGTCGCCGTACACATTTAATAGTCATCATTCGTTCACGAAGTCACTCACGCGTCGCATTTTAATGAAGTGCGTCGCCTTTAAAACTTTAACGACTGAGTGGTAAATGGGAGAACAGGATAGGAGAAGGCGATTCACAGTGTCCTGAAATATGCATGCGTAGGACGTTTTCTATATAACTCTGTCAGTTTCGAAATGGCGCAAAGGTATTGATAGAGGTACGCAAATTTCGCAGATACATTCCAGGTCAGGTTGAACGCCAATTATGTATACTTCATTGTCATGTCTGTGACTTGCTGGCGGCTGTTACTAAACGCGTTTGACTACTGCAAGCCAGTAGTAAATAAGGAAATAATGTGAAGTGCTATCGCTTGCTACCTGGTTGTACGGTTATAAGCCAATAGACAATCGATTGTGGCCAGTGGGTGTGTAGGACTGACAAGTCTAGGCTGCTGCCAGATGAATCCGCGAAATTGACGTACCTCTAGGTATTGATTATGAATAAGAACAGCAATCTATCGCGACAAGTTTGACTGTATGCCTTAATACGTGCGGGCGTCATTGTATCGTTTCTTGAATGAGCCGATAAAATTTGTAACACATCAAAACATACATAAAAAAGAAAGCGTTACAAAATGTAGTAGAGAATGTTTGAAATTATCGTTCTTGAACATAAAAGTAAATACTGTTTTCTTTTCCTTGTTTTTTGTAAAAAGGACACGTCGTTTTTCCTCTATTTTTAATATGTTTTAATAACAACGCACGCTATACATACAATATTTCGAGTGTAGGGATTAAAAATACTCCAGTAACTAATTTCCAAATAATTGTCTGTAAAACTTACAAATATTTTCACAGTGAATGAATTACGGGGCTGAGGTGACTAACGCTGGTTTGCGAGTGCTTAATACAGCTTTTATTACAATATCGTAGACGTACTTCATTGCACGTGATAACTAAGCAAGCATATAATTAGTTTGAGTACAACATTGATCAACTCTGCTATAGATTGCGTCACATGAAACAATAAGTTAACGTGTATTTGAAAGTGTTGGAAAAAATTGTCTGCTTTTGCTCTTTTGCAATTGAAACGGCGCTACAGGATAATTAACGTACGGTCATGTTGTGCAAATATGTACTCGAGAAGTGGTACGCGAACTGGACTAGTGGCGTAGTTGGTAGCAGTTATTTCCCCTTAGGATGGGGGGAGGGGGGAGTGAGAGTTGGGGAGTTGTTAGTGCACGAGCCACCGTGCAAATGGCATTAGTTGGGAGAGTTTAGTAGTTAATATTAGCTCTTTTCCGTGCGAAAACATTGCTGGCCACGTTCTCGTTTGTTTGTTCTCAACGCTGGCGGAGGAAGGGAAGTAGCTGGATGCGTTAAAACGTCCTGTAATGTTCCAACTCCTGTGGGAATTACCTGTTCCACGACACGAGTAAAGCCGAGCGAGGTAGTCCGACTATATATAGCCTAGCCCGCAGCGGTTAGAGCTCTGGTCGTTGGGTCAACCCGGATTCGATTCCCGACCAGCAAGGAGAAGTTTACATTAACATCTGCGGGTTAAGGACAAGGTGTTTGTGTTGGTTTAAATGGGCCACTGTAATTTGTCAAATTACATTTGCTACTAATATACTAATTGAGGCTCATGAATTTACGTGGTCGTAAATGGAGGATGGCACAGTGGCGAGGTGGCTAAACCTCGCTATTGTAACAAAAAAATTGGTAAAAAATTATAAAAGTGGTGCGACAGTAACACATTAGGTTCGCGTTCGGCCATCCCAATTTCGGTTCTCCAAGTTTTTCCGAAACCGTTCCAGGTGAGTGCTGGGTTAGTTCCTGGGCGCGGTCTACCGCAATTTTCATCGCCATTTTTTTAATTTGTACCAGATATTTTTTCCCCTTATTTTACACATAAAAAGGGACTAAAATTGGCTCTTTTGAATTTTTTTTTTTTTAGTTTTCGTGTAATGGCTTGTTAAAGTCGTATTTTGCATATTTCTGTTTTAAGGACTACACTAAAACTAACTGATATACAAAACTAAAAAAAAATCACAGTGGATAAAGACATTGCAGGCAGCAATGACACGCTCAGAAAAATAAAGAATAAAAATAATTTGTATTAAAAAAAATATAGAATTTTTTTTTTGTTTTAATTTTTAGTTTCAGCATTTTTTAAAATACAAATAATTTTTATTCTTTATTTTTATGAGCATGTCATTGTAGCCTACAATGTGTTTATCCACTGTGATTTTTTGAGTTTGGTATATCAGTGGGTTTTAGTGTAGTCCTTAAAACAGAAACATGCAAAATACGACTTTAACAAGCCATTACGCGAAAACTATGAGAGATAAAAAAAATTTCATAAGAGCCAATTTTAGTGACACTTTCTGTCTAAAATAAGAAAAAAATCTGGTACAAATAAAAAATAAAAAATGGTGGTGAAAATTGAGGTAGGCCGAGCCCTTAACATAGACCACGGCTGGTATATCTCCCAGTTCTTGTTATTTTGTCCAGTTGTGTATCACCGTCCAGCTGTCAACGAGACGTTAAGCTTTCTTGACATGATACGAGTAAAGAAACGTAGTTAAAGTACAATTGACCGATTTCCTCTTCGCCGAGCGTATCAGCTAGGCTACACATGAAACTTGACTATTTCGGTTACAAATGGAACTGATTTCGCAGCGTTTGAGTACACGCAAACATATCACTAGAGCCTGTGATTTTTGGCGAAAAGAGTATTTCACCAAATTACTTCAATGGCTTACCGCACAACTGTAGTTCTGCTTCGTGGCTACTGGAGGAGTGAGTTTTTGCAGAGGTGTAGCTTATTTTACCGTGGCAATAAAAATACGGTTACTGCGACACCACACGTCTGTGATTTGCGGGTAGAATCCTAAGACACTAAGAGTTAAAAACAACCAATCACTTGAGATGATGGTTTATCGCGGGAAAACTTGACTGTTTGCTGGGTTTAAATGCACATTCAGCTGACCGGAAGTTACTGGCTTTAGCTTGTACTTGGAGCTGTTGTCTTCTTTTACCGAACATAACCCCACTATTGTAATACTTGAAGGGAGTTATTGATCGGCAGACAACTACATTGTGTCAGACGTGTGTCACCCAGTAGTATGTGTTGCGATTTACTACAGTATTTTCAAGGGTATGTTGGCATAACATATTTTCGCGGTATACCATCATTAGACACCATGAAATTTCGTAAATTCATTTGAGAAGACGTTATATTTTAAACAACTGTAGACGTTAATTGCTTCATCGATTGGATAACTGTCAGTATAACTCTTTCCTATAGGAATTAGGATTGTGTGGCAATGGGAGACTTGCATGAAAACACTCACTGACTGCCACACTACCTTGTCACACTCATTGTAGCAGCAGATAATATACAATACAAGTATCTGAAGACATAGTGTATACAGGACTGTGCAGTCCAGGCTGCTGGCATTGAACCGGCGACATTTCCGCTTCTCTAACCATAATCTCACTAACAATGAGGAAGAGGTTGTGCACGTAAGGTAATAAGACCAGTTGGTGCAAAATTATTTTCGCGAAGAGTCACTGACTCTGTTTATCAGATATTTCCTCCCTTCTTGCTATCACAGTAGGATTATATATGGGACCGAAACTCCGTTGTTTGTTTACTGTAGGCTCAAAATGTTATGCGACTTACTAAAAAAAGTAGTGAATTGTTTGCAAAAGTAAATGTGGTTTTGAAATGAACGTGCGAATTAATTGAGTGTTTTAGTTTCGGCAACAACCGTTACAACGCCCAAAATTAAATATTGTGAGGTTGTGTTTGTTAATTTCCAGTTCAGTTAACATCATAGATATAGAGTATTTAGTTTTGTTTAGTAGTAGTAGAAGTAGTGGCAGTTATATATCCTTTGAATCGAATTTAAAATCTTAATTTTTACATGAATCTGAAATATTGAAAATAAAGAGCTACCTTAAAAAAAAGAGATCTTATTATAACTCTGCCGGATATTTGCAAAACTATAATCTCTAATTTAGTTCGTGAAAGGGTGTTGTACCCTCTTCTGCACTTATATTGCGGTTTATTGTAATACGATTAACGATTCGTTACCATAAGTTTGCACGTAAAAATGGACATCTACGGTTTTTCTTGATGTAATTCACCAAAGTTAGCTGTTAATGAAATAACCGCATACTATCTGATGAAGGTTTATGTTACGAGACACGATTTTGAACCCGTGGACCGAATTTCATCAAACTTTGTACACTTTAATACTTTATAATCTGACTGAACTTTTATATTTATCGTTTATATTTTCAAAATCGCGGCCATTTTTAAATTTTTTCGAGAAAGCTAGATATCGAAGGAACCGTACTTCAGAATTTCACCAAACTTGGTACACATAGACTACATACATAGTTGACTTGAATCTTGTGTAGGCCTACCTAGTTGATCCTGTGTTCATATTTTTAAAATGGCGGCCATTTTTAAATTTTTTCACAATACAACATATCTTAGAATTTGTTGGTTCGTGGACATACGCAATTGCTAATGCTTTGCTGATCAAACTTGTATTGAACGACAAAGTGCAAAAACATAGAAAAGGACATAAAACACAAAAACAAACAGAATGAAGCAGTAGGCCTACCAGAGGAATTCTGTCAGATTTTTTATTATTTATTTTATTAATTTTATTATATATATATTATACAGCAAGAATTCTAAGGATAGAATTCAGTCAAAATTGAGCACAAGACCCAGACACAAACGACAGACGCAAAGAAAACTACATTCCCAATATAAAAGTGATGGAAATAGACAGTCGCATCTTGGTGTTCCGACCAGCTGCGTCTCAGCCTGAAGACGGGAATAGATCGCAATTCCCGAAGCGTTGCATTCTTCATCGTTATTTTTAAACTTGTGTTGTGTGGTTTCTTGTATTTTGGTTACTGTCCACTGTTCGCTGTTTTTTGTTTTTGTCAACTTCCGTCTTTTTTTCATATTGGGAATGTGGTTTTCTTTGCCCCTGTCTTTTTTGTCTGGGTGTTGTGTTGATTTTTGATTGAATTCTACCTTTAGAATCATTGGTGTGTATTGTATACATAAAAATAAATAATAAAATATCTGACAGAATTCCTCTGGTACTGCTGTTTCTGTTTGTTTTCTGTTTTATGTCATTTTATGTGTTTTTTTTGCACTTTGCCATTCAACACAAGTTTGATCAGCTAAACAGGAGCCGTGTGTCCACAAACCAATAAATTCTAATTGCAAACCTCCATTGAAACAAACTTTTAAAAATCTCCTAACATACCTTTAGAAATATTTGGCTGTATTCCCCGAAACTTAGTTGGCTACACATATGCTACGTATAAAGCTGACTTGTCTTTTGTATATTTCGTTCATCCTGCGTTCATATTTTCAATGGTCACCATTTCAATTTGCTCAGTATAGTTTCCGATCTCATTGGAATTATTTTTCAGAATTTTATAGAACTTGATACTGTAACCAAATTTGAATTGAATTTTGTGTATTTCGTTCATTAAGTGTATATCATTTCATGATTGTAGATTTTTTTTATACTTTTCGCATATTATGACTTATCTGATGAAATATTTTTGGGAAGATTATCACACTTGGTGCACATACTACACACACAGCTGACTTGACTTATGCATATCTTGTTTATCCTTTTGTAATATTTTGAGAACGGTCTATTTTTTATCTTTATGATATAAATGCATGCCAGATTCCCCCCCCCCCTTCCCCTCAAATTTTATGAAACTGAGTACCCGTATATCACTTAGTAAGATGATTTATTTTTTGTTTATCTCGTTTATCGCACGTATAAATCAATATTCTCATTAAAATTTTCTAGATGTACGTAAAGGAATTTAACTTTCAGGGTAATTTGCACCCACTTTGAGGAAAGTAGACTTATTAGCTATTCTGGTAACTTCTTGTTTTTTTTTATTTTGTTTGTAGCATCTTCCCTTAGTTAAAAAACTTTTTAAAAATATTTATGTTATTTTTTTTTCGATCTGCCCGACAGTGAACAAAGTAAGCTAACAGTTTTATTTAAAATAATTATGTTCCGACAGTAAAAGCTACTCGCGAAAATAATATCAGGGATTAGAAGGGACCGGTAGTTTTGACACCAACTGTTTCAATGCCTTACGTGCACATGCAGCTCTTCTTCCTCGATATTGACTGTCAGAGACCTGCAAATGTATCGTAATTTTCTGACTGCAATCTGAAATAAA
Organism: Medauroidea extradentata; assembly: GCA_003012365.1. NCBI lineage: Eukaryota > Metazoa > Arthropoda > Insecta > Phasmatodea > Phasmatidae > Medauroidea > Medauroidea extradentata. The sequence goes on from PNEQ01078963.1 coordinate 10,992, forward strand.
ACAGTTTTTAGCTTGCTTGACATCTTAAGTTGTACTGAAAAATTATTTAATAAATTAATTTTGCGGTGGCCACAATATTGTAGTGGTGTCAGCAAAAGGTTTTTTAGGTGACCACAAAATAATTTTTGCAATAAAACACCCACAAAATATTTTGTAGCTACCGTAAATTAATATACCGTGTGGCACATTACGTCGTGGTTTGCTGCGGGAAACATTTTCGGCCAGTAATTAAAATATCAACAATAGAATGACCAATCGCAAGTAAAGCAGTCGAATACGTAACTTAAGAGGGCGTAATACATAACTCAACGCCAAAAGCATTAACGTTTAACTGTAGGTTTCTTGAAGCCAATTTGCAAAAATTAATCAATAACAATCCTCGACAATAGTTTTAACAAACGTTTTAAACAAAATTGTTTCCGGTGTTACAAACTTCTGAGGCACAATCTCTGACGCCGGAACCTCGTGCATTTAACAGCGGCGCAAGAGATCACGCGTAACGAATCAGTAGTTCTGGATAAATATTTACTCATGAAGTTGGCAAATACCATTATCTAGGATTGTCATTGAGTATTTTATCCATATTGGCTTCGAAAAAAGCGTAGGAATCAATTTATGTTTTCAGCGTATATTTATCTACCACGCACTCTTAAAATGAAAAATACCGGTGGCCAGTGACACCACAGATTGTGTCCAAGTATGCACGCGTCAATGATGTCTAGTCGGTTCACAAACAATAACGTACATTTTACATGCCTGTAGTGGTTATATGGTTTTAAGTCTCAGCATCTTGGAGTTATAGCTGCTAAATACAGAAGCGTCAGGACGCAGTAACATTGTTTTGATTGGTATACTTTGTTTCATATTTGTTTGGATACATTTGACAGCGACCTATGGGCAACAATTTTCAGTATTTCGTGATTTATTGCACAATGCAAGACATTTTTAGCTCTAAAATAAACCTGAAATGTCCATTTCAGAGTTTATACTGCAAAGTTTGTCTTGTGTAGTGACACAAATAACAAAATATTACACATTTTTGCCCGTAAGTTGCTGTCAGATTTATCCAAACTTATGTGTAATTGAGTATACACTCAAATTAGTCACACCTTTTCACAAAGGTATGCTCCCAATAACCCCGAAGCAAAGATGCAGATGTGTACATAAGGCATTGAAACAAAGTGATGCAAAATATTTTCGCTAAAAACACCGACCCCTATAGTGATTGCAAAGCGAAAAGGGAGATGGGGCAGTGTTCGCCCTTCTTCCTAGTCGCGGGATGTGTAGAGCAGGACAATCTGTGTTGGGGCCCAGATGTCTAGACTCTAATCTTGTTAAGTGGAGCGACCAGCTGCTAGAGCGTTACGCTGGTCTTATTTTTCCCAGCAAGGGTGGCGCTCTGGGCACATGGAAGAAACAGGATTCAAACCCAAGTCTTATCATCCTTATTTCGGTTCTATTTTCTGTGGTTTTCCGAAAGTACTACAATCTCAATAACCCTCTTTTTAGCCACATTAATTGGACTACGATTTTGTGGTGAAAAGATTTTTGCAACATTTGCTTTTAATGCCTTATGTGCATATGGAGCGCTGATGGCCAGTAATTAGATGATTCTGGGGTTCCACTGGTAAAGTCAGACATATGCTGTCACAATAACATTATTCTGATTGGTGAAGAAAAATTAGAGACGTGTCTGAACAAACACGGTGCCTATAACCGTGAATCATATTTACCGATGTGCACGTAAGATATTGAACCAAACTCATGGTTCAGCAGACTACAAATTTCGTTACTACAATAAATAAATATATATACACACACATTAAGTAAGGTGTACTTTTATGACAAGTTTTATTTTGAAAGTTTTGTTTTTTCTTCGCAAACAAGACAACAAAATGGTTTTCAATCAGTGGCGGCTCGAGGGTTGTTGGCAAGGAGGGCACAAGTTGCCGGGAACTGTACACTCCTATGAACGGGCCGCCATACACCAATGATCCCTGTATAGTTCTCTGCAACTTGTCCCCTCCCTGGCAACAACCCTGGAGCCGACACTGTTTCCAATGATAACGTTTGAAAAATCAAATTATTTACACAAAAATATATGTTCTTTATAAATTTTTCTGTGCCGTAAAGAATATCTTGTTTGCTGGAAAGGAAATGTTTTCATCGTGCAGGTTGATACTGGTAGGGTTAGATATAGGCCATAAGGATCTTTCTCTCCCCTTTTATTGCTTGTCCGAGTAGCTGGTTCCGTCTCTAATGACATCGTTATTGACGAGCCTGAGCCTAACTACACCTCATTGACGGTAAAAGTGCGCACTTTTGCCGCTCTACCTTATATTAATTTTGTTCCAGCCAATTTGTACATTATCTGCGTTTTGTAAATATAGTCACAGCCATGAAAGTAACAAGCACAGCGTATGGGGTTAACTATTACCAAATATAAATATCCGAGTCTACAACAGAATGTGTATTTTTAAATATTATTGTTAAAAATGCTGTTTTCAAAAGAACTGACTTTACGTTATCTACCATTACCTACCTACGTAAGTACCTACCCGTCTAACTAAGCAACCAATCAACCTGCTACTTACTTACTTAGGTACAAACGTACTGATTTACGTACCTACAAACTGATTTTATTTCTTCGTACGAATATATCTACCTACTTCATTACATACATATCACTCTACTTACATAACTCTCTTTCTAATTATTCACCTATCAACCAACCTATCCAGCGTGTTCGATGTTGTAGCTGCTGTCTTCTCATTTTGACACACGCTGAAGAAAGGGAGATAAATACGCATATTCAAGCAAATAAAAATGCTAACAATGCAAAAAAATTGCACACGGACAAAACAATACATCGTTCAGCATAATACCAATTCCACTTCTCAAAATATGTAACTTAAAAATGTAAGTTATGGACCAAAATTCTGAATATTGTTAATGAATATTACTGTTATCCCTATATACAAAAATGAACACTGACTGACTGACTGACATATCAAACTGCAGCCCAAACCACTGGACCTAGTATCGTGAAATTTTTGTGTGGGTTCCCCTCAGGTCGTAGGCGAGCATGAAGAATTGATTTTTCGAAATTCGACCTCTAAGGGGGTGAAAAAGGGTAAAATGTGTTTACGAAGAAACGTCGATAGAGCTCGAACCCGACGGCCTGTCATTGTGATTTTTACTTTAATAGGACGCTTAAAAATGCACATTAGCCAATTTAATGATTTTCCGAAATTCAACATTTAAGGGGGTGAAAAGACTTCAAAAGTGTTTCCGATTAACTATCGATATCTATCGAACCATCGGGATAGAGAGATGGTATTCACTTGAAAATGTTGCTTCCTTAAATACCCAGAAAGTAGTTTTAGGATTTTTTGTAATTCGACCCCCAAGCAGTAAAAACGGGCAGCATGTATTTTTTTGTGAATCGTCTATATCACTGAAACACAATTAACTATCGTCGTGGTTTTTACTTCAATTGGCTACGTATACAAATGTCTATAACAGGACTCCAAGACGTTTCGAAATTCTTTAATAAATCTGGTGAAAATACGTGAAATGCGTTTTCGAATATTCCTCTATAGCTATCGAATCAATCGAGGTATCGAAGTGCTCTTTGCTTTAGATTGATGCTTTTGTAAATATTCCATGTAACATTGAAATATATTTTCAGAATTCGGCCCCAAAAGAGGTTAAAAAAAAAAAAAAAAGGTAAAACGTGTTTTAGATTCACAATCGACATATCGATTCCATTGATTTTTATATAGCAACGTGATTTTTGTTTAAGATTGATGATTACTCAAATACCTGAAAATTAATTTCACGAATTTTCGAAATTCCCCACCTAAGGAGGTGAAAAGGGGTGAAAAATTATGAAATGTACATTTAATTAATTGTCGATATATCTTGAACCCAACAGGCTATTGTCGTGTTCTTCACGTCCAAGAGACACCAGTTATGTATTCTAAAACGTGATACAAGGTTTTTTTTTCGAAATTCACTATTTTAGGAGGGGAAAAGACCTGCAATGTGTTTTAGAAAAATCCTCGATATTTATCGAACCCGTCGAGATATAAAGTAAATTTTTGTTTCAGGATGATGATTACAAAAATAATCGCAAAATGTTTTTTTAATTTTTTTGAAATTCGAACTCTCAGAGCTGCGCAAGGGTAATATGTGTTTTTTTTTTTTTTTAAATAAATGATCGCTTTTGATTCGACTGAACGGGCTAGTGTAGTGATTTGCACTTCAATTGGATACTTATACAAATGTCTAGGAAGTTAAATTAAAAATTTTCGAAATGTGACACCCAAAAGAGTGAAAAAAAAGCAAAATTAGTTTTCCATCAACCTATGATATCAATCTAAACGGGAGAGATATTGAGGTGTTGTTATAGTCAGAGTGATGCTTACATAAGTATTTAAAAACATATATGTAGGTTTTTTTTACTTTATGAGATAACTTGATTATTAAGAATAAAACTAAGTTTGTGAACTTTCAAGGCTTACGATCCGGAAAGCAAGTACGACCAGCGAGAAATAAATTATACAGGAGTTGACGCTGCAGAAACATATCGAGACGTGGTATTGTACAATCTCTATGAGTCCGGGACATGAATATTTTATTTTTTAAGTTAAATTTGTTTTCACCAAATATGTCGACGTTACGTGATGCAGTTGTTTGTAGCTCAGGTCTACATTCCGGGAGGTTCTGGGTTTGAATTCCGTTAAAAGCTGCTTGCGAACGTTCAATTCTGACACACAAAAACTGCAAAGGAGATAGAAATTTGCACGTAGTCGTTTAAAAGGGGTAAACTGGATTATGCAGCTCAATTTCCACTTAGGTCTTACGCGCGCGCGCCTGCATCTCTGCATGTGGTCAGTGATCGGATGCCGTAACACCCAGCGTGTGGAAGTTCAACCCGCAAATCCCAGTCGTGATGTGTGGCAGGTATCCGTGTACCGATTGGCACAGTCAAATGCATAACGACTCTGCACGAAAGCACTCCGCAAATAATCATGAAGTTGAGGTGCAGGTGTACACGTAAGACACTGAAATAAAGTGGGGCAAAAATCTTTTCGCGAAAACTACCGGGCCCTACATATATAGCTTCTTATCCTGCTGCAGAGTTAGTTCAACTAGCCGCTTGGACATTCAGACACTTGATGACTGAAGTACCAATCTTGTGTACGATGATGTTTTTTCAATTAAAGTTAATATTGTCAGTTATGATTAATACTTGCGAGCAAAGCCGTGGGGGACTGCTAGTTATTTATAAATAATTCTGCTACATTTGATAATTCGGCGGTTTCTTATGGGGTACATTATTTGAACAGGATATTCTCGAAAATGGATAAGTACGTTTTCAGTTACATAATAGGGATTAAACATAAAACATTCGTCTAATACATTATCAAACAAACGATCACCTCTGTAAAAGCAATGTAGACTATCTCTCAACCTCGGCAGCTACATTACAAAGGGTGACTATTCTAAAATCGCAGTATTTTTTGTAGTCACTATGTCCGTCCGTAAGAAAATAATTTTTAATACCACTCAAGGCGCTTCGTTAGCGAGAAAACAGCCCCCACATTTAGGGTGGCGACCTGTCCAGGCTGTGCAGGCGCAGAAACTTGGCGGTAGAAGTTGTTAGGAAACTGCTTGACACGTGTGAATGATGCCTGTCTAGAAACATCATTCAATGAACGATATACGTGCTGTAGGCTACCTACACATGTTAAGGCTATAGTAGTATTTAAGGTGAATGGTGCACGGCCATCTTAAATTTACAATACTTTCCCCACTACAGTCCTGATGGTCTATCAATATTTTTGACATTTGTAGAGTGAAAATTCTAAATGATCTAAGTAACAAAAGACACCTACTTTAGTTAATAAAATTAATTATGTGCCAGAGCTTATGTTTTGCTGTAAGAGCTACGTTCCAGTGACTTTCTTAAACGTTCTAATGCGAATTGAAAGTTAGCATGTCCCATATGGATGCATACTTTTGCATCGCTGCTTGTTCCTTTTACTTGCAAGCATATTTTTGACACTTAGATCATTTAGAATTTCCACTCTACATTTCATGTTGTATAAAAAATTAATTCCACATTATCTAACAATGGGAAAACATGTAGCAGACCAACATTTAGAGGATGAAATGTCGTAAAATTTTACACGCCCTCAAAAATACTTCTAGTGGGGAAAATAATGTAAATTAAAAATGGCCGTGCACCATTTACATTAAACGTATTTCCTCGCAACCTAAATTTGCGAAAAAAAAAGGTGTTTTAAGTTAATTTTAAATATGAATATACAGTAGGCCTTCACGCGCTGAATGTTTAAAACATCTTTATCCTTTATTACTATATGGCATAAAATAAGGGGGTCACGTGTGTATGTGTTAATGAGGCGAGATCTACAGGCGTGAACAGATAGCACGTCAGTTAAGTGGCTAGAGCGAAGAGGCTAGAGAACATACGACTAAGGGCTAGGGTGAAGAACGATGAGTGTGTTGTGTAGACGTTAGCTCTCCGCACTTCTAGACATCGACCACAGGCCACTGCCTCGACCGTGCAAAATACATCCACTCAGGCAGCCTCTAGTACCTTGACAGCAGACAAAACACGCGCTTTACGAAGTGAACGTGTTCCGAAGAGTGAGTGAAGAAAGATGTGATTCAGAGCTTAAGGCCACCGCCTACTACGAGCGGTTATGAACGTTAGAGGTTCAGAAGCCATGCAGCTATAAGGGCGACTCTGAAACGCGCATCAAATGCTGCACTGCCATTACGAGCCATGCGCTGTATTAGCGTACCCGATTCCGCTGATACAGTTTTAATATGAGACTTTAAAGAGGTGACCATGATTTTTTTTTTTTTCGTGGAAAGTCTGTGGCAAAGTTGAGTGCACGATTCTGTATGCATTTCGTACAAACCTGACTAGTTGATTTTGAAGTACGGCGATCGGGAAAGACCGTAATAGCTATGTCAGAGAACTAAAATTGTTGTGTTATAAGGTCATAATCATTCATTTATTAAAAATCATTACAAATAACTCGAATATTTTTTAACTAAATGATTTGAAGAAGTTTGAGACTGTGTACAGTCATATGATACACAATTTTGCCAGAGTGTTTTTTAAAATAATGTACCGTTTGCTAGTAAAAAAAAATATTTTGCTTCATTTTGGCTTATTTTGACAGCAAAGTATATGATATTTCAGGAGCAAAAATCTAAATATCCGTTTGGTGTATTGCAACACAAAAATTCAGATACAAACGATGACATAGAGATGGTGAAATTTCGCGCATTCAATGACCTGCATGTTAGAATAAAATATCATATGCATACTCAAACCCTGTCAATTCGTACATTGTCTGTTGTTCAACTGAGCAGCAGCTAGTGGACAAATGGTCGGGGTTTAAGTATGCATAGGATATTTGATTCTAACATGCAGGTCATTGAATTCGCGAAATTTCATCACCTCTATAAGTGATAAAACTGTAAGAATTAATTTTTGATATGTGTATTAATTTGTGTTAAAAAATGTTTTCATAACCACTGCAAAACTAAAGAGCGATGCCTTAAGGGGCCCGCCTACGTAGCGCCTTAGCGGCCGTTCGACCTCGTGGACGTGGAGTTTTCCCCCACAAAAGCGGGATTGGGTCAACCCCTGTTGTGGAGGAGGTTGTCTCTCGCTCTCTCTCTCTCTGTTGTCCTCTCGGCTCGGTCTCGCGAATCCTTCAATTTTCCACAACACTGGCTGCATATTTGCGCAGGACACATATTACAAGAACAAAATTTCTTCAAAATTTTCAGTTGTTACAAGGTACAAACAGTTACGGGATCGAAAGCTAAAGGATAGATCTACTAAGGTTAAATGGTTTTAAGTAAAAATAACAAAAAAAAAAAAAACGGCATTACACAAGCCGGAATGATAAGACCCTATTTTATAATTACTTAGTTACTAAAGGTACCTTAATATCTTTTATATGTCAAACACACAAACTCACGACTAATATTTTCTGTGAAAAAACAATTCTCCTGCATCACAACTTTCATGGCAGGTAGGCGGGCTCCTTAATGAGCATGGTGTCTTACGGGCGCGGTCTACCGCAATTTTCATCACCATTATTTTAATTTTTATTTGTACCAGATATTTTTTTTCTTATTTTAGACACAAAATGTGACTAAATTTGGCTCATATGAAATTTTTTTATATCTCATAGTTTTCGCGTAGTGGCTTGTTAAAGTCATATTTTGCATATTTCCGTTTTAACGACTACACTTAAACCAACTGATGTACAAAACTCAAAAAAATCACAGTGAATAAAGACATTGCAGGCTACAAAGACATGCTCATAGAATTAAAGAATAAAAATTATTTGTATTTAAAAAAAAATATTTTTTATTTTTATTTTTAGTTTCAGCATTTTTTTTTTAATTCAAATAATTTTTATTCTTTAATTCTATGAGCATGTCATTGTAGACTGCAATACCTTTATCCACTGTGATTTTTTTTAGTTTTGTATATCAGTTGGTTTTAGTGTAGTCGTTGAAACGGAAACATGCAAAATATGACTTTAACAAGCCATTACGCGAAAACTATGAGAGATAAAAAAATTTCTTAAGAGCCAATTTTAGTCACATTTTCTGTCTAAAATAAGAAAAAAATATCTGGTACAGATAAAAAAAATTAAAAAAATCGTGATGAAAATTGTGGTAGACTGCGCCCTTAATAACGACATCCTGTCCTTGTCTGAAGTGTTTTCTTTTCGTTCATTTACATATCGCAACGCACATGAAGCACATGTCAGACGGAGACCTTAACACGTTTGTAACGCCATGTGGCGAGTATGAAACAGCAATGCAGGAGCGGGGAAAATAAGGAATACCCCGAAAATACACCAGCCAGCAGCAACATTCACCACGTTTACAAAATTCGAAAATTGGTAACTACCCCTCCGGCAATCAGATCCGGACATAGTTGTGCTAACACGGTTGCGATCTGCTAATTGTTTCATGATTGCCAATGCTAATATAATTTTGCGTTACTCGATACATAGAGCCAAAATTTTTCTTTTATCTCTTACGGTTTTCTATATTTTATTAACAATTATAAACCTTAAATTTTTTCCCATTTCCAAAGGTGAATTGCAATAAGTAGGCCTACCAATACTATGATGCACCTGCACGTCGCATGTGCAACATACATTTTCTATCTGTAGTTTTTTATAAACAGTCACGTCTATTCAGTTATAAGTCAGTTTTGATAACACGTTAGGCTGTGCTAGAACTTTTACTCAGAGTTATAGCTGGCCTAATGGCTAACATGGACACGCAATAACGTCATTAAAAGAGATTCCTAACGATCGTTAGCAGTTTCGGACACTTTTTATCTTTTTCTTTCTTATTTCTTTAAGCGAAACAGCCTATTGAACGAAAATTGTGTAGATGGTTGTGTCCTGATACTAAAACCAACCACCTACGCTTCTCGCCTACGTTGTTAGATTAGCCTACCTGTTACACTAGACTACTCCGAACAAAATTGTATGAAAAAACGCTTCTCTATCGCAGCTATAAAACTAATCAATAAACTACCTAAGCACATACAATTAAAGCAAAGAAAAATAAAAAAAAAAAAACCGGAATATCTAAATGTCGTATTATGTATTACGGAAGCCAATTACGATGCAAAGGAATGTATGTAATAATGTCTATATAGTTTAACCTAATTTAGAGTGTGTAAATCTTTTTAGAATAATTTGCATTTATAGTCTTGTGGTAAAAATTCAATACTGACGTCAGATATCGTATTTTGGCATTTAAATCTAATTAATATATTAATCAATCTTCTATACCCATATGTAACTATCAGTTTTGTCGAATTTACATATATTTTATAACATTAATAATCTTATAAAGCAATAACTCTACATATGAGAATGTAAATTTCTAGTGCCTGTACTTCCTCTTTAAGTTGTATTTAAACATACCCTATACTTTTAATATTGCACAAACCATTTGTGTACATTTTATTAAAAATAATTACTGATTGTTGCTGTTGTAACTGTTTTTTAATGAATCTTGATAACAGCATACAAGTATTTTTAATGCTTGCACGTACTATTTATTGTAACTACTGTATATAATTTGTACAATTGGTACCATTCTGGTACCTCCCAATGTATTCATTTTACTAATCTCCATCCAAAAAGGAGAGGTGGTATGAGTTTGATAGCTGTGTTTGTCTGTTTGTGGATATGTCCATGGCTTCGTAGCTCCCAAACGAATGGAACGATTTCGAAATTCTCTAATCTGACACGATAACCAATATCTTGGCAGGACATTTCTTAAGAGCAGTCCTCGACTGGCGCATGGACGGCGTTGCAGCGTGTCACGCGTATTCTTTTTAACGCGAAACCGTTTAACTTATTCATATTATGTTTATTTACGAAAAGAACACACACTTGAAACTATGCGAGAGGCATGCGTTGGTCTTTACTTCATACTATTAAAAATATAATGTGGTCACCGCTGAAAGTGCCGTAGGAAAAATACTACAACGGAAACCTTGCACGCCAGTTTGGCGCTGCGAATAGAGGCGATATGCTTCTCGTCAAGCGTGGGACACTGGCTCTTATCACTACGCTGTTACCACGCGTCAAACACTGTAAAAATTTTTTTGTACTTTTACAAAGAAAAGCCTAGGAAACCCAGTTGCCAAAGAAATTCCTTGTAAAACTACAATAGTTATCCTTATAATTAAATACAAAGTATATGTTTGTAAAATTACAAGGACTAGCCTTGTAGCTGTACTTTCAATACGGAAAAAAAATTTAAATGTTCATTGTACTTCATAAACAACACTGAACTTATTTATCTAATAACTTTTGAATAAAGGGTGTATACATGATATTATTTTGAAAAAAAAAAAAAAAACGCCAGAGGTGCTAAGTTCCGAACCACTTTCCCCACGCTTAGCATCTACGCATCTTACCCCTAAACCACTATGATTTACATATTGTCATGTCTTTATTTATTTGTATACATTCAATGTAAAGTTTAGTAATAATTCTTCCTTTTAAAGCACGCAATTAATATAAATATTCACTTATTCCAGAAAATAGTTTTTAGAGGTTGTGATCTTTGCAAAAGTAATTTCCGGCGAACTTACGATTTTTGTAGGCTACACATTTTTTCTAAGTTTTTTTTTGCAAATAAAATCCTTTAAACGTTATAAACTAATAATTTTACAAGGAATGTTTTCAACATTTACAAAAATTGTACAACTACGAAAATGTGCCTTGTCACATTTTTACAAAATAGTTTACAGTGCAGGGACTGTTGGTATAGGTAGGCCTACAAGGAATTCCTTTGTAGTACTACAAAGTTTGCCTTTGTAACTTCATAAACTAATGATTTTACCAGGATATTCTTTGTACTTTTACATGGACTTGTAAAAGTACAAAGAATAACCTTGTAAAATTTTACAAAAAATTTATAGAGTGAAGGTAGACGAAGACTCCACTTAATGAACTGTTGTACAGTGTTCAACAACCTAACCAAACCTAATTCTAGAAAAGTAAATTTTGTGGGGCAAACACCTTTATTGTAAATGACCACTGGAAATGGCAACCCAGAAAATACTTACATAGCAACCGCCTTTTTTTAAACACCCGCATGAGGAAATTATTTCAGGACAAACGCCTTTAGTGCAAACGATTTTAGGATTAACGGCTTTTGAGTAAGTGACTTTTACGCAGACTCATTATATTATGGGGATAAAATATTTTTGGGACAAACGCCTTTAAAGCAAACGGCGCGCATCTCAGAGCCCAGTATTCAAATGGAAGTTGTTTCGTTATCTTACCCATGCACATAAACGTACACCCTACTACAGGTCGAGCACTAATTCTTATTTCTCGGACGTCACGTTGATGTGATTTGCTGGCGTGTAAGTAGTGGAATCACATTTATCTAATTTTCAACAAACTGCTATCATGGGAGAAGCAGAATACTTTACAAGTTGTGAGCGTACTTCCCAGAAACTAATTTACTGCGTACATTTTACTCCGAGAGTGATCAGTAAGTAACTAAATGCGTAGAGACTAGCTAATTTTGTGTTATTTTTTTTTAACTTCATACTAAACTGAAAGTTGTCGTTGGTTATTCGTCGTCTTTCATTAGCATACAATGACGTCACTTGCAGTGGGGCACGCTTATGGAAAATATTTCACAAATTCACGGTTGATTGACCAATCACATGAAAACAGGCACATACCTTGACATAATGTAAGAAGCGTTGGCCATTGACATTACAGATTGTGTTCAAGGATGTGCGGGTCAATAAAGTCTAACCTGTTTCAAAATAACAATGCACATTTTCTCATCACTATTAACGCGACATGTGCAGACTGTTTACGTTGTATGACATGGGAACGTCATTACAGCTTTGGTCTAGTAACATTTGAGCATTGTGCTTATACATATATAACAATTGAACACTCACAGAATAATATTTGGGAATAACGTGACAAGAAAATTCCGCTAGTCAATGGACCTGCATGGTTGTCTTCACTGTATTATACATGCTGTTTCTGTAAAAGTAGGCAAAGACGAAACTGGGAGTACTTGCCAATGCACTGATAATTTTGATATTATGAAACGTGTGGTCTGCAAGGCAAGTGGATTTAGGTTGGGAGACACTGCATGCTTTCACGTCCAATCTCGGACTCATTGACCTATGCTCACCCAACACTCTCCGTGGTGTTATTGACTCCGGGCCTTTGAATCATTATGTGCTGGCATTACAGGATCACATATTAAATAGTAATACAGACGCGAAATTAGGCGGCTCATTTGATAAGTGCGAACTTCGCTGCTGATTGGCTGCTGAAGGCTGTTGAGACCAGCCCTTGTATGTTTGGCTCCTACGTGTTACTACAGGTTTCCTACTGGCCTGGCTGCCGGGTAGCAGGGTAGCGGCCCTACACTGATTGGTAGAGACATGAACTTTTCGCGAAAAGAAATTTGCCTCACTTTGTGTCAGTGACTTGTGTGCACGTCTGCAGACTTGCTTCACGGTCAGAGATTGGATGTTTTGACATTCGTGTGTCGTGGGGTTATACACGCAAATCACAGACGTGTGGTGTTACAGTAACCTTATTGTGATTGGTACAGTCAAATGAGAAACGTCACA
>PNEQ01078969.1:0-19914 GCA_003012365.1 Medauroidea extradentata
AAATGCTATTTCGTTTAAAAACAGTAATAAATTGTAGATATTAACAAAAATGTGGTATGTTACTATACTGTGACACAACAGTACGAAACGACGAATAGACTTTAAACTTGGGCAATTGTTCGTGAACAACATATACATATTCCTAGCATTTTTATAATTTTATCTCATTTTGACATTCTCACTTTTGGCAGTAAACCGAAGATATATCATCTCACTAATTTCAGGTTTGGGGCACCAAATACGTTTCCGTGAAACCTTAACTCTCTGAAACTTTGTAATGTCAATAAAGTTAAAGTGAATATTTTGACAATATATAATTGAGGGCACCGTCACCAATGGTTGTGCACAGGGTAAACAGATGTTTCTCATTCGATTAACCTCTTACCTTAGATGTCTGTAACTACCATAGAACGTCAATTAGGCACGGCTATAAATAAAGCCCAGGCGAAGTCGTTGTTAGTGGCAGGGACAAACTTAAGACTGTTTTCCACATGGACAGCTATAGCTACTTATCCTTCTGCAGAATTAGTTCAACTAGCCGCTTGGACATTCTAACACTTGATGACTGAAGTACCAATCTTGTGTACAAAGAGGTTTTTCAATTAAAGTAAATATTATCAGTTACGAATAATACTCGCGAGCAAAGCCGCGGGGGACCGCTAGTATTTTATAAATTTCGCTTCCGCCCTATACATATTTTCCAAACGGCAGACGTTTTAACAATTTTCGATCAAGCTGATATCTAAGGAACTGTAAATTGGAATTTCATCAAATTTGGTACACATTACTAAATGCAAAGCTGACCTGACTTTTGTAAATTTCGCATATCCTGTGCTTATACTTTCAAAATAGCGGCCATATTGATATTTTTTGCTTAACATAAGATATCTTAGGAAATATTTTTCAAAATTTCACCAAACTTGGTACACATATACTGCATACAAATAAGATTTGGCTTGTGTGTATTTGGTACATTCTGAGCCCATAATTTGAACACGGTGGCCATTTTTAATACTTTTAGGATAGTATAACATCTCTTAGGAAATATTTTTCAGAATTTCACCAACAATGGTACACATATACTACATATAATGCTGTCATTACTGTTGTGTATTTCGACCGTCCTGTGCTCTAATTTTCAAAATGGCGCCCATTTTTTATATTTTTAGCATAGTATCACGTACCTTAGGAAATATTATTTTACAATTTCATCAAACGTGATACATATATAATACATACAAAGCTAACTTTACTGTAGTGTATTTCGTTTTTCACGTGTTAATATTTTAAAAATGGCTGTCATTTATGTATTTTTAGCATAGTGTAACATATCTTAGGAAATGTTTATTTTCCCTTCACAATTTCTCTAAACTTGGTACACATATACTGCATACAAAACTGACTTGACTTTTGCGTATTGCGTTCATCCTGTGTTACTTTCAAAACGGTGCTGTCTTTATATTTTTAGCATAGTATTACGTATCTTAGGACGAATTTTATCAGAATTGCATCGAACCTGGTATACATATACTTCACACAATGATGACTTGGTTGTCGTTTGTGTATTTCGTTTACCCTGTGATCATATTAAAATGGCGGTCTTTTTTAAATTTTTAGTATACGTCAGTAATACATATCTTAAAAAATATATTTCTGAATTTCATCAAACTTGGAACATACATACTGCATACACAGTTGATTCTACATTTGTGTATTTCATTCTGTGTTCATAATTATAGAATGGTAGAAATTTTTATAATTTTTGTCTAATATGACTTGTCTGATGAAATATTTTCAGAAATTTTGTCACATTTGTTTTGCATACTACATACAAAGCCTACTTGACTTTTGCGTATTTCGTTCATCCATTTGTAATATTTTGAAAACGGCGACTGTTTATTATGTTTATGATAGAATCACATTTCAGAAACATTTTCCCCCAAATTTATTGAACTGGGTACTCGCAATTTGCTTAGCAAGCTGACTTATCTTTAATATATTTCGTGTGTCACACGTTTAAATCAGTAGTATTAATTGATATTCCTAGATTACGTAAATTATTTTAACTTTCAGGTTTAAATTGCATCCGCTTTGGGGAAAGTAGGCTTATCAGCTGTGCTGGAAACATCTTGTTACTGTCTTGAATTGTGATTGGCTTTAAATAACGCGAGAAATACACTTCAGTCAATCCAAATTTATTAAAGTTACACGAAACAAAAAAATAATAATAATTTTTGAAAATTATGAATTCGTAACTTATTACGATAACTTGTTAAGTGTGAGGTAATATAATTGGCAGTAATTATTGTAAATTTTTAATTTAAAAGTTTATATTAAAAATAAGAAACAAAGGCATACATAAGAGCCATAATTTGGCATTATCAAATAACAACATGCCTGGTCTTGTTGGT
This sequence comes from Medauroidea extradentata, assembly GCA_003012365.1. Lineage (NCBI taxonomy): Eukaryota > Metazoa > Arthropoda > Insecta > Phasmatodea > Phasmatidae > Medauroidea > Medauroidea extradentata. Next base: position 2,412 of record PNEQ01078969.1, read on the forward strand.
CCCATCTATTAATATCAAATGTAAATGAATAGTTTGTGATGTAAGGTATGTTTGAAACAGAGATGGCAATTAGACAATGCTAGTAAGGTAATTGAACACTATGAGGAAACACAGACATTTTATAAATATTTTAACACGCTAGTCCTAGTCCTAGGGCACAAAATTAGCCAATAATGGTAACGTAATTGCGTACCATAACGAAACATAGGCATATGAATATTTCAATCACATACATTCAAGTCAAGATATGCTTCACAGACAATCTCAGATGTCGCACAAGTAGAATGTGCGTCATTGGTATTTCTGGTACTTTGAGTGGTATGGCAGCCTATATATGTATCCATTTGGCGTCAGTATTTTCTACATCCACTGAGAACTGAAAACGTGCTCCACACTCTAATCGTCTGCTGCTTCCATGAGATGTGTCTTATGTCTTATGGCATTTCTTTGAAGACTCTAATTATTCTGTAATGTGTTTACTCTGCGATTCCAGGCATGGTAGTTAATCTTTTGTTGTAATTCACAGTTTGTGATGGGATTTGAGTACTTAACCTACTTATCTGTATTTTCTTAGGCTGCATCGTTTCAGTCACACCTTTCCTTTTCGGAGTACATTCTTCTGTAGGTCGACTTTTCTGAAAATATATAACTATGACCAGTTGGTTTACAGTCGCTTCTTCCTCTGGAATGCGAGAGTCACTGTTACAAGACCGAGACATCGCTTTCGTTGGTCGAGCGCTGGTAAGTATCTTGGTAAGGAAGTATATGGAAGAAATTTTGAAGCTGAGCGAGACAGCACTGCTGTTGAAAAAAAACATACTTGACTCTTTCTGAAAGCAGTGACGATATTTGAAGGAGAAAAACTTACGTAAAATATAGGGTTGAGGATTTCATAGAATATGGAAAGATAAGGCGTATCGCTGGGTTGTAATAGCATAAATTTGTTGAGTTATTTTGAAATATTTGTACGCTCTCACATCTAGCTGCGATAACAAGTAACTCATGTGGGAAGGAGATGTTATATTTGATTGTCTTGTGAATGCATGACCTCTGGTCCAATATGGTAGCGGTGGGAATACATTACACAACTACGAGTAGCATTATACACACCATATATTTAATTGTCATTCCATCTAACGCCTTTCAATATGATCGTGCGAGGACTATGGGCCCATCCTGCAAGCATAGTCTTGAAAACTCATTACAACACTAAAATTATTCCAACAGGTAAGCAGACCATAAACAGAACTGTAAAAAAGAATGAAAAAAGTATCTTTACTATAAAATCATTTACAAGCAGTGGAAGAAAACATTCGCGAGTACAATATCCTACACGTTAAAACCCACTGTCCTATGATATCGAAGCCTTGTATGTTGGTATATTGTGTGTTGTTCAGTGAGCAGCAGCTACATAGAGGTCAAATAGTCTGGCTTGAGTATGCATAGGACAGTCGATTATAACACGCTGGCCGTTGAATTAGCAAATTTTTTCTTTCCTTATTTATGAAGCACGGATAATTGGGGTAGTTTGGCATGTGTAGGTATTTTAGCGCTCAGCTTAAAGGTATTAAACTCTCACTACACAAAGTAAATATTCGACATCTCCCGACTGTATTCTCGTTTGCAGTCGACAAACAGCCAGAGCTATTTACCGGTCACGAACGAACACAGCGAGGAAGGTACACTCTGTTTCATATAAGTTCGGATAAATTTATCCAAACTTATGTGAAATAGAGTATAAAGCAGCAGTTTGCAAAAGAGAAATTGCTGCAAAACTATCTCCACTAAAAAATCGCCTTTGTTCAGAACAATTGTGCACGGAAAACACATAACTCATAAACATCGTAACTTAGTTACGGTATTAATTATGCTCGATTTGTAAACTATCCCAGTTTTTTTATTTCATTTTAACATATTCCCAATGTATAAAATATTATTTACATAATTACAGTAGATATTAAATAGTTGACAACTGTATTGTATAATATTAGTGATGTCAAAAGTGTAAGAACACATGTCTTACCATATATACTTTTTTTTTATTTTATTTTCTCAATGTTTAGTTATTTGACTATCACTAATTTTTCTCTGTAAGAGATGTAGATGTACTTTGTATTATTATTTATCAATACTAATTAGAAAAATTGTAGTGTATGTATAACCCACGGCAAATTGTAAGCCGGCCTAGTGCTGAATTTTTTACGCGTCTAAATAAATAAATTAGCAACGTTTGAAGGTTAGTTGCAGAATGCCAGCAGCTGTAATCTGGGACCCACTCTCCCCGCCTAGAATAAATACAGTATTCAAGCCCTAAGTAGAGATCCTAGGACTAGAGACCATAAAAGTCTGCTGTGTATTTCTCTCTCCTACTGCGCTGTCTCTTCTTCCATAAAGCAAGGTACTGCACGGAGGGTAGATACACTCCTCTTCCGGCGAGAACATTTCTATAGCAACTCCCCCTGCTATTTCATTGGCCACCATCTTTAATATCGGGTCTATCTGATTAGTTGAAGTGCCGCGTCTTGTTTAGAGCACGTCTTGCCATCTTGGTCGCTGCTCTAGTCTTTCTTCAGACATTCCTGTCTCCCTTGAGACTAGCCTATTGAACTCTTGCCATTACTGAAGACCGCGCCCAGCACGTTGTTGTAAGCACAGAATACCTGGGTATACAGAAGCTAAATGGCGAGGTGGTGTACTCGCCTAGTTGTTAGCTCTAGACGCAGGCCTCGTGTATAATTGCTCACTACAGCTAGTGTAATGTTCTCTATTGTTCGCGCCTTGTATTCTAGTGATAAGTCTCCATATGGTGCTGGCTGGCTCATGACTTGCCTCCTTGTTACTAATTCTTCACTTGTGTGGTATTATGTCTGCTATGTTATTAGCTACACTGTGGTACAATATTCCATACCAACCCGTACTTTGTCTGTCGTAGCAGCTGTTATACCAGCTTGTACGTCATCCAACATAGCATTTGTTGTCTGGTATGCCTGGATCTCATACCAGGCGCTTGTCGCATGAACTAACTTAACATATTATTGGAGAATTGTACTAAATATACAAACTAACCAATTGTACGCACAAATACGTCCCGAGCCACATATCGACTTCAGGGTCACGTGTCACTCGAGCGTTCGTAACAATAGAAAGTAGAAAATATTACAAGTCACCGAAATAAAAATTATGTAGACTTCAGAGTAGTATTTGTAAGCTAATGTTTCAGTCGAAGGTTGAAGATCTGGGTGCATAAAACACTTCCTCACGCTTTACTACGTCGTTGTAACGCCCGTATATGGAGAAACGTTAAGAGCAAACTATTTTTTACAAATTTTTTATGCAAATCAAAAATTTTATAACTTACAATTTAGTAACGTTTGGGAATTTAAATCGTTTACAAAATTTTTTTTAAATTTCCTTAGTCATTCTTAATATCCAACTCAAATCCTCATAGTTCCATGTTACTGGCCACTTGTTGGAGATTACTGGTGTCAATAAGGTTCATTTGTTGAGTAATTATGTGTGTCAAATCGCCCCAATTCCTTCGAGTGTGTGACGTAAAACCTTATTTGTAAAGTCACCCAATAGGTTTTCAACTATGCCGCGGGACGGATGCTTTATTCTAGTCGCCAACAATTATTTCGCTGACCTAACCAAATATATATATATATATATATATATATATATATATATGAACGTCTTGACTCAAACAGATATATATTATAGTTATTTTATTACTTTAATAATACAATTAAGACGTTTAGAATTTTTGTCTTGGAAGCACAATGCAATCATGTTTTCGTCAGTGAACATGGAACTATTGGGCGAAGCAGAACATCGACTCAGCCATGTACCTCGTGTTTAGGATTACTTAAAACCAGCCAATCTCATTGTTTCTTTCAGTTATTTGACTACGATAGTTAAGTGAGTCAATTCCCATGGTCCAATGTTAGTTTAAAATGCTTTAAACATACTTGCACCTATTTGGACGACCAATTAGTTCGGACAGGAAGCTACAGCATAAGTTTCCGCGATGTTTCTATTACTATTTGAAGTATTATCTTTCTGCGGTATTTTTACAAACAACTCGAGTAGAGTATATTTGTATATTCGAACACAAGAACCTTTTCAATGTTAAAAATTTCACAAAAAAATTCCCAATAGTTATCGAATTAATTTGGCAATTTGTTCACCATTTCCATATCAAGACATTTGTACGAAATCGCCATAAAACGAGATTAAATACGTTATTCGAATTTAAGGAGCGCAAAAAATTTAAATCAAATAAAAAATTTAAAACTATAAAAATGCATTGTCAAAAAATAATTTTAATTTTTAATGAACAAAATGTCATGCATTCTTTTATTACCGCAATCTTTCACTCCATTATAAATTAAACTCATATTTCCATTAGTTACGTATTTTAAAACTTGACCAGTAAATTTTTGAGTATATACGTCAGGTAAAATTACTTAAAAATTTTCTGAAACTATGACAGCTTTAGACCCAAACTTAGTTTCCACTATTTCATCTAAATTTATTGGATAAGCTTTACCTTCTGTATGATTGGAAAGTTTCTTAGATTCATAAAAGTCGCTAAGTATGTTTAGTGATCATCATTTATAAGAAAAAAATTAACAAAAATGAAAAAAAATTAATTAACCGAACGAGATGTAAAGAGTGTCTACGAATTTTTTTTATTTTCTATTAAAAATGTTTTGTTTTCTATATTTTCTTATAAATTTTAAGAAGGTACAAACAACCACAAATAAATAAAAATAAATAAATATAATTTAATGCGTTTTTTATATAAATGAATGTTAAAGTTAATGGAGAACAAACACACATCTCAGTCGCGACGAAAAAATACAAATGTTAGTGCTTGGAATGAATTTTAATTTAAAGGAGTAGTTATCGCAAGAAAAATAAATAAAAAATTAAAGAGCATTATGTATAACTTGTGAAACTTGTGAAATTTATTTGAACACCTGTTGTGAAGTAAAATATTTTAATACGAAAAAAAACATAAAAATAATATATTAGTTTAGTGTGAAAAATTTGAAGAGTTTTAAAAAATTTCATGAAAATAGTAGTATTTATAATGGGCAACCCCATTAGTTAAAATAATAAAATGAAAATGAATAACAAACTAAATCAAAGCTAAACGTGAAAAAATTTATAAATATGTGAAATTTATGAAAAAGAATACAATCAATTGTATAAGAAAAAATCACGAATTAAATAACACATACAAGCTGCAGCTAAAATAAAAAAAAGACGAATTTGATGACTATGAAACAGTAGAAACATTTGAAAGTAGATTGAAAACTTATTCTATTAGTTGTATAAATTATGAAATAGATTCAGCAATATTTTTAAAGCTATAAATCAAGTTGTAAGAAATACAATAAAAGAAGAATTTCATAAAAAAATAATTTAAAAGTAAATTTCCATTTTTCTGCGGAATGTAAAAGGGGATCAATTAATGATGAAAAATGTCAAGAATACATTTTAAAACTAAAAATTTACTTATTTAAATACAAGTTATTTCGATAAATATTGTTAAAGAATTGTTTCCATAGTATTAGAAATGGATGAATTTAATGAAAAAAAAAGGGTCTCAATGAGTACTACACGTAATGAACAATTTAGAGTAAAGAATAAATTAATATAATCCGCCAAATGTTGAACATCCACAAAAACTTAAGATTAACAATACGTTATTAATTTTCAAAATAATAATCAAATATGCTTTTATGTTCTATATTATCAACATTACATCCCATTAAAACACATCAAAATAGAGTAAAACATTGTGTACAATTTAAAAATGAATTAAGTAATGCATTTTGAGTTCTAGAATTTCCAATGCAATTAGATAAAATGAAAGTATTTTAAAGAAGAACTGGTATTTCTATTAATGTTTATTTATATAAAAAAGAAAAGAGGAAGAAAAATTATTACGGAAAATAAACCTGATAGGCGGATTAACCTTTTACATCTTAAAGTTGATAATATCTGCCATTATTATTGTAAAACAAAGTCTTTCTCGGCTTATTGAATCGCAACTTTCAAAAATACTACAAAATTGTTCCTTTGTGATAAATGTTTACAATATTCATATTTTGAAGATAATTTAATAAACAGTGTAAAGAATACCAGAATAACTTCCGGATTAAGAAAATAATCCAATAAACTTAAAAATTACAATCACTCTTTAACGTACATTTTACAATTTATGTTGTTTTTGAATGTTTATTAAATAAAATAGATACTTGTGAACCAAGTCCTGAGAAATCATATACAAAAATTATCAAAAACACGAACCAGTAAGGTTTTCTTATTATATAGAATATGAAAATGGGGATTACAAACCTTAAGTACAGGATGTCCATAAATGTTTACCCTGATTACATACAGTACTCTTGTAACTTTTGAATGGGTACACATAAACAAATATGCTTTGGAATGAAAATACATAAACTCATAAAGTTTCTAACCAACTAGAAAAGCACTCAATAAACCTCAACATGTGCACCCCTGGTAGCACGTGAAATATCCAACCGGTACTCTTATCTCTGGCCACACATTCAGCAACATTTCCGGCGTGATACCAGCAATGGCATCTATGATGTGCTGTCGCAATGTCACAACATCGGGAACATTTGTTTGGTACAGTACATCTTTAACGTATCCCCATAGAAAGAAATCTAAGGGCGTAATGTCCTGAGATCTGTGTGTGTGTGGGGGGGGGGGGGCGCATGCAATTGAGCCATCTCTGCCAATCCAACCATGTGGAAAGGTTTGATTCAGAAAATGGCGAACATGAAGAGACTAATGAGGGGGAGCACCATCTTGCTGAAAGATAACAGGCTGCTGCATTCCCTGTAGCTGAGGAATGGAAAAATTTATCAACATGTCTAGGTACACATGTCCAGTGATGGTTTTTTCCAGGAAGAAAAACGGGCCAATTACTCGGTCACACATTAACCCACACCACACGTTAACCTTGGACTTTCCTGAACGTGTTCTCGTACAGCACGTGGGTTTTCTGATCCCCAGACACGGACATCGTGCCTGTTCACACATCTGCTGACATGACAGGTAGCCTCATCAGGAAGTCATTGTCGACATCAATCCGCTCCAACATGTCGGTAGCAAATTGTTCAAGTCTTGGACGATCGTCTGGCAGTAATGACTGCACAATTATAACTTTCTACGCACACAGTTTTAGGTGTTTACGTACCACTTTATGCACTGTGCTCCTTGGCACTTCAAGTTGGCGTGAAGCCTTTCGAATCAATTTCTGGGCTGACGTGGTGAATGCCGTTTGAACCGCCTGCACAGTCTCGTCTGAAACGGATGGCATGCCATTGCTTGTGCCCTTCTTAATGAACCCAGTCGCTAAAATGTTTTCATCCACGCCTTTATTAATTTGACATCAGGTGGTTTCTTTCCGTAACGGGTCCTAAACGTTCGTTGCACTAGGGCAGGTGACTTTGTTACTGCCAGCCACACAACACACTGCGCTTTTTCCTGCAGGGAAGCCATTTCGGCGCTCCTAGCAGCTAATATAGCTAACGGAGCGCATCTGTAGAAAAACTTTATGAGTTAACGAGTGGACCTGTGACAGAAAGACACAGTTGGTATCAATAAAACGGATGTTACGACCTTCTGAAATCAGGGTAAACATTTATGGACATCCTGTATATTACAAAGGGAAAAATGCCTCTTTCGTATTTGTAAAATTTTCAAAGGAAGAAGTAAAAATGTTAAAAAGAAATACATTTAAAAATAAATACCAATGATTACATTAACTAATGAAGTAAGAAATTAATATTTAGCAACAAATTGTCATTTTTGTGAAAATCCTTTGCTGACAATTAAAAAGGGTGCTTTCGTAAAAGATTCCGTAAAATATCATAGTTACTTAATAGGGAAATTTCGTGGAGCAGAATATTTAGATTGTAATTTAAACTATCAAAATTAAATTTTATTCATGTTTACGTTCATAATTTATCTAGTTATAACACACATTTATTTATAAAAGATTTTGGAAAACGTACAAATGAAAATTGAATTGATTTAACTCTAAACAACGAAGAAAAATATTTTTTTTTTCACAAAATAAGTAAACAACGGGGTAAATTTAAGATTTATTTATTAATTTAAGTTTATGGCTCCTAGTTTAGAATCACTTTCTAAAAACCTAACCAAAGAACAATTTCGATGAACATCTAAGTATTTTTCAGAATATCACCTTGAAATAGTTACAAAAAATGGTGTTTATCGTCATGATTATATGGATCGTGAACAAAAATTTAATGAATCAGAATTACCACCAAAAAAGTTTTTACAATGATTTAAATAAAACTTATATTTCCGATAAAGATTATAAATTTGCACAAAATGTTTGGAATGTATTTAATATTAAAAATCTAAGCGAACATAAAGAATTATTTGAAAAGAAGTAAAAAATTTAAAATAATTATGTTGTGTATATTACTACCTCGAAATTTGCAGCACAAGGAGCTTTTATTAAAAAAATTGGGGGTACTACAAAAGAAAATGTTAGGTCAAGACTATAGATGTGTAACACAGGGTCACATCCCGACAATAATTTTAAATATTATTACTTTAAATATTGTATAAATAATCGCATTATTGAAGAACCTTTTAAATTATATTTTGGCTAATACAGAATAAAAAAAAAAAAGAGAACTATACAACATGAACATCAACGACATAAAAAGTTACTTAAACTTTTTTTTACACAGTGAACAACTAATTACTTAACCAGTTAAGAGTAAATAATGATTATATTCAAGACAAAATATTTAACAGAATATTATAACCTCCACAAATTCTTGAAACATTAAAAATAACTCGATAAATAACAACCAAAGTCGGCGAAAGGACAATTAATACAATTATTTCATGAGATTTAGACGAAGAAAAATTAAATTACATAATCCTTAAGTGTATAATAATGTTGAAGATACTGATTATATTCGACGAAATATATTTGAAACTGATTTTTATTTTAAAGCATAAGAAATTATAAAACAAAATATATATGTAGCATTTATCGATGGATGTGTTTAAAGAAGTTAATCGAAACATGAAATTTAAGATTTAGCGTACCTATTAAATATTTTATATTATATTTTGAACCGCCATATGAGCAGTTTGAACAACAGTTTGAGCATTAAAAATAGTTTATTTTATAAATATTTATTATATTTGAATGATAACGGAAGAAAACCGCTAGAAAAAATTTAATTAAATAGCGACATCTGATTAAAAAATTCAAAGAATAGAAAAGACATCGCAAATAAAGTTATGGAAAAAAAACAATAACAACTAGTGATAGATGCAATTGATAAATTAGGGGAAAAATAGAGATATTTAAGGATGAGAATATGAATTTAATTACTACACTCATTCCAGCTATTGTGAAACCAATTTTAGATTATCCGCCAACACCAAAAGAAACATCTTTCGAAAGGCAATCTTTTTCAGAAGATGAACCCCAACAAGTTTTGGGGATTAAACAGCTTTCTGCTTTCAATCTCAGTAACGATATTTCTCAAAGGCTGAATGTTACTAAAGAAAAATATGGTTTTATGCGGTGAGGGTCATGATTTTTATGTTGCAGATACAAACATTTTTATTCGTTGCGATAATATAATTACAAAAATTAACTAATATAAATGAACAGAAGGACTCTCCGATTTGCTTACAAAACATTAAAAAAATTGAACTTGAAGATAAATGTACTGATGAAGATTATGCAAATTTCACAAAATGGTTTTATCAATCAATGTTGCATAGCAAGAATATAATACTAATAAACAAATAAATTAACGTTGGAAGTATATGATAATAATTAAAAAAATTAATGATAATTTATTTAAAGATCAACAATTAGATTTGACAACACCGCCAAGACCAGTAACACCAATATATGGTAGTGGTATTAAACAATTGTACGAATCTTCCAAAATAATGATGTTAGAAAATTTATTGATCGAGTTTTAGATATATGTGGTGAAGAAAATGCTGACAATCAAAATGTAGGAATAATGGAAATGTTGAATATCAAATTGATCGATTTTGTTGTAATTAAACCTAAAGGAATTCCCTATCCGATGCGAGTACTAAACACAATTCTCCTCCTTTTTGGAAATCAGAATATCATGAAAAAGAATTACAAAATAATATAATTAATTCATTACCATTTGAATTACGTAAGGATACAACTTCTTAGGCCCAGAAACTAAATTTAGAGAAAGGTTAGACATAAATAATAAATCAAAAAATCCTCTGCATGCTGCAGCTATGTAAAACGATATTGCTTTTCAGAATCATAAAAATTTGGAAGAATCACATATAGCTGATAAAGAATTAGAAAAAAAAGCAGTTAAAAGGATTTTTGCTTCAGACGCAGATTTAAAAGAAAGAACGAATGTTGTCAGGTAATACTTAGCATGATGTTTTCTTAAAGTAATATGGTCAGGTATTCTTATTTTATATCCCAATGTGTATTTAGGTTTAGAACTAATTTTAATTATAATATAATTTTATAATAAATGAATATATCATTTAAGTTGTCTGGTCAGAAATCAATCTTAAGTAAAAGGTTTCATTACCCTTTAGAAACAGAACAACATTCGGTTGGTTTAATTCAGTACTACACAACATACTTAACACACAATATTACCCAAGTAATAAACTATATGTTATAGATAAAAATGGGGCAGAAAATGTAATAGATATTCCTGTTGGTCAATGTAATGCAGAAGACCTTAAAAAACTGTAACTACTATTTTTCTATTTAATAAAATGTCAGATGGCACAAAAGAAAACAATAACATATCAAGCAAATCAGATATGGTAACAGAGTAAAAATAAAGTAAATTTATGCTCTAATGTTCGACAAATCAGATTGTTAGAAAAATTTTTGGTTTTACACAAAATATAGTCTTAGAAAAAAAATTTCATCGTGCTGAGAGTGGCTGTGAGAGGAGGAAGAATAACAATGTTCCTAAGGGCGACTGGCTGATGAACAAGAAATGTAAAGTCGACCTTCAGCTGCCAGTCTGCGGCTACTGTGAGAACTTTCACAACCCCTCCCCCTCTCCCCTTTCACTGCCCAGCACCTTCACCACTCCCACTGCTCGCAGTCAAACTCTGGTCTCAGTTGCAGCAAATGTACTGCTTGGAACTGCGGCAGGCACGACTGCGGCGTGAGAGAAGATTCCAGGCTGAGGGACGGGGGCAGGGGAAGACACACAATGGTGGGAGAGTGTTTATATAAGATGGTATAGCATGCCCATAGTGGCTGGGAAATATCGCGGCTTCAATGACCTGCATCATTTGTCTACTGTGTAGCTGCTGCTCAGTGGAACAACACACAATGAACGAATAGACGGGGCTTCAGTATGCTTAGGATATTTGATTCTAGCCTGCATGTCATTGAATCACGATATTTTCCGGCCCCTACTGTGTCGCCATTAAAAACAAACTTTATTATTTACTCTCATACACTTTTACATCAACTTACACAAACATTAAAACCTCTCTACATTCCTATTCTTTTCGACCTCTCTGCTCATACCAACCTTACTTTACCTAATTCCTCTCATGCAACACACCTACCTATGCATAAAGTCCTGGATGTTACACAATTAAACTAGCTTAAAACTTTCTAGCTGGTGTGCCGACACAACTGAATATTGTCACATGCTTCAGCTCCACGTACAACGCACTTTGCAACTCTGTACCATTTCCTACATACAGGGAATAAATATTCGGGTTTGTCTGAGAAGTAAGACACATGAATGCCACATGTCCGTTGACTTCCAGCCTAGTTTTCACAGTCCTATGAATGCTAAACCTTCGAGATTACTTTCTGGAGAGGATTCTGCGCGACGTGTGTTATAATCTACCGTCCATCTGGAAATTTAGTCGTGTTTCCATTGAGATGACCAAAGGTAGAACAACGAATCAATATCTTCAAGAGGGTAACGGATACAAAACACAGGACGATGACAACACAGTATCCGTGACGTAAAATGATTCGGATACTAGAACTTTAGTTAAACTGCCTAGTACATCAAAACAACAAACTAAAGAAGCGTTTTGGACTTACACCATTGCAGCAAATGGCAAGTCACAGAAAACCATAAAATACACACAATCAAACAGTTAAGTAAACAAACAAACTGACTGTTTGCAACTGACAAACATAGATAAACATACATAATTTCTTCTTGTCTTCGAGAGCCCATGCTCAGCCTGCAGGGGCTCCTCGGACTGTGAATGTGCCTGAATACAGAGACAGATTGCAATCTCTGAAACGTCGCATTTTGTTCTGTCGCAACGAGACCATAGAGTTCGTCTGTGTTTCCTATATATTTGTTTTACCGTCTAAAGTTATTGTGTTATCTGCTTTAGTTCGCTTTCCTCAAGGTGTCTGTTTTTCTTCAGTGTCGTATACATCCAGCTTTTATGTAGTTCGTTTTTTTTTTCTGCTTGTTGCTGTAATCATATTTATTATTTTGTCCGTTGTTGCAAACTTGCTGACGGAATTCCTTTTATGGAATAATCTGAGTAATGTATTTATTTTTTCCTAGTTTGTTTTTTGGTGCTCCGGTGCTAGTTTTGTGTTCAGTTTTCTTGTAACTCGTTGACGGAGTTTCTTGTGAAATATATGTCTAACGTTCTTCGTTCGTTATTGTGGTGTAGTGATGTGACTGTATGAAAGTTATCCTGGTGCGCGACTACTTAATGTTTGAGAAGTGTCTGCAAGAAACTAAACAGTACCACGCAGCTGCCAGCCAAACAAACAAGACACACGACGATACAATAGCTTGGAAATACGCTGGCTTGCAAGATTCTATATATTTCCCAACATCTCTTATTATTAGATATATCTTACTTAAAGGTGTGAACAAATGCTGCATATTGACTTCACGGAAACTGGTCAGAGAAACTCTGCCATAACAACACTGTGCAGCTGTTTGCTCTGCTATTGTTAACACATTGTTGTTGAAGTTCAGGAAGCACAGAAGAGAGAAGTTGCTAGATGCGAAGCATGGTGTAGGGTCGGAAACACTTCCTACCTCATCAACTATTCGCCAGGGGCGAGAAGTCTCGGCAAGGATTCAGTGCGGCGGCAGCTGATTGGTTGAAGACACGCTAATGAAAAATGCCCAATCGGAACTCTCTGAATAAACCATGTTTCCCCCTCCCCCACCACTTTTCGACTCGCACCCGGAGCCGGATCCGGAAAGGGGATGCATTTTTTATGTCGGCCGGAAAAACGAATGTCCCGGAGTAAAACGTAGAGCGTTATGGAGGGGAAGACACGCGTGGGGAAGTGAAAGGGGAGGGAAGGTGGGTTAAAACAAGGCAGGAAAATAATGGCCGTTCACGCTACCAATGTTTATATGGAGCTTTCACAACGTGTCAAAATGTGCCAAAGTCTTCATTTTGAAAAGATAAAAGTTTTAATTTATACCAGCCTAAATAGTTTAAAATAGCTTTAATACTAATGTTTGGAATTTTCAAGGAGAATTTGAGGTTTTGCTGTCATTAGTTTTATTATATTTCCTCTGCTCGGGCTGTTTATCTGGCAACACTGCATAGTAACCACGATCTTGGTCTGGATAAATGAGTACTGTTATACGGTGTGCTTGTTTTTACACAGACTGTACCTAGTTGTTTTCTTCTTCACTCGTCGGTACACTGCAAAGTATTTGCTGACACAGTGTAATGTATTAATTTGGAAACCAGACTTCCAGAGTAGTTTCGTCATAAAAAACAAGGAAAAGGTAGTTGAAACTTCTGTTGTCTTCATGTTTTTATTTTCAGTCCACTGATTGATTTGTAAAATACTGTCTACCTTTTTGTATTAAGTGTTTTGTCTGTTTCGTCAGCCTGTGATAGTAAAAATATACAATGGTTACAACAATTGTTGTGAGATTATGTAAATGTTCATGTATAGTCGTTACAACTGACTTAATTCCTCATAAATTCAGGTTTTGTGGTTAGTTCGATCGTCGCACAACACACAAAACTTTTTGCCAGCAAAACTTAAGAGACCGCCTGGGATTTATTAGTTTTTTATTAATAAATTCTTCTTCAGTAGATGACTTAGCATTTTTAGCATTGTAAGGCATAGATAAAAGCTTAAAATAGTTTATGAAATCACGAAACGTCAGTATCTTTATTATTATTTAACGGTAAACAGCTGATAAGAAATAAACGATGTACTTACTGAAGTAACATCAGTCGTCAGAAATTACGAAAAGTGAATGTAACAATGAACTATGCCACGTCAACGAGAGAAACTTAGGATTCTGAGAAATGCGAATTTTCTAGGATGTATGATCCTGAAGGTTTTTGGCTGTTGGCAATATTGATGGAAGTCCATTTACTGATGATGGCAATTTGTCGTATTGAAATATTTTACAGCGGATTGCTCAAGCGTATATGAACTGGCTTCACTGGCAGGCGTCAAGATCCTGAATTTGTACAAATGGTAGAGGAAATTAGGCTAATAAGCAGGCTTTACCGCTACTAAAGGGTTGGTAGGAAAAATTGCACAATGTTAAGTTTTTTTCGCCATTTGTTGCTAAAAAATTTAAGAAACATGATTCTGAAATATTATAAGAGCACTTATTTTTGTCTCTTTTTGGCCAAGTTTTTTTACCCTTTTGTCGGGGATGTAGGATGTTGTCTGCGCATCTTCGTAGCTATTTTGTTTGACAACAATGTAAACCACGTAACGTCAGGGATTTAATCCTGCCCGCAAGGTTCCGTACATAATCGTATGGGAAAAAGGTTAACAATGTTTGTTTTGGGCCTCTTCTTCGCACTAAGAATGTAAATATTTTTTTCTGTATCTAACTATATTTTAATGATACCCATTCGTGATCGAAAGGTGACTAGCATTGATTAAATCCTCTACAGAGAGTGTTTTCCCGTTTATTGTTCACCTGTTACTTTAATTACTGACAATGCATGCAACTTCACGGGCCGTGAGATGCTACTGTAGCTTTTCCCGGGACGAACGTTTGATGCAAGTGTGTGCCTCCGTTCACAATTATGCCGTATCAAATACGACACGACTTAAATACTGTACATAAAAATGGTTTTATTTATGTTTCCTAAATTCAGGGAAATTATTATTTTTGCGTTGTTATTAATAATGTTTAATTTATACTAACGATAAACATTGTAATGAGAAATTTAAATTTGTTAACGATATTTCAGAAAGTTCACTTTCATTTACAGCTATTCTTTCTTGCTATCGAGCCGACCCTAGTCTCGCTACAGATGCCGTCAACCACAACGCTGTCGAGAAGAGTGTGTTTGGTCTTCCTGCCTTTTTGGCAGATCTTGGCACTTGAGTTGCCATTATTTATCTTTATACGTAATGTAGTTAAACAATATAATTTGATGTAGCAAAACTGTAGTGCTACATATTTTTAAAATCTTTACTGTGGTTGTTTCATCTGTAATTTCGTCAAGTGATTCTCTTCGTCCTCGTCTGGCGAATAATTTTTTACGAGAGGTCTTATGCTCTATTTGAATTTCATCTTCTTTAATTTTTTGATAATTTCTGTGTAGTGAGGATTCTCGACCCGGCCTATCCACGCATTGCCCTTTTCTCGTCTTGGCCTATTCATATGATTCGAGCTGACCTGTAGTCTCTACTACAGACGTCCAGTCTTTCTGG
The DNA here is from genome assembly GCA_003012365.1 of Medauroidea extradentata. Classification (NCBI taxonomy): domain Eukaryota; kingdom Metazoa; phylum Arthropoda; class Insecta; order Phasmatodea; family Phasmatidae; genus Medauroidea; species Medauroidea extradentata. The sequence continues at coordinate 18,154 of PNEQ01078969.1, forward strand.
CCTATTTTGGGGCATTTTCTTCGCCTTTTCGTCTTCCTTGCTTGGGAAATATGAAGTCACCCCAGCGTGCTGTACTCTTATACTGCGGGACTTTGAATAGATTAGCCGCAACTAAATTTGTATATTTTATTCTATAAATTAACAGCTTTAACACTTACCATTTTATGTAATATTTTGTACGTTTTAAATAATTAATTTGAATTTAAAAATAATTTAAAATTTTATACGCCTTAACATATGCATCGAATTTACAGTTTTACTACATCAAAATATATTGATTAACTACATTACGTATAAAGATAAATAATGGCAACTTAAGTGCCAAGATCTGCCAAAAAGGCAGGAACACCAAACACACTCATCTTGACGATACGGTGGTTGACAGCAAAGTGTTAAGAAAAGCAACAGAAGAAGCTGTAGAAATGTTGAACAAACGAGCATAGAAAATGATTAGCAACAGTACCAACATCGGCAAAGTGCGCATTGAAGCACAGTAGCATGCGACAACCACGTGACCACAATCGCTAAACTGCATGGAAATCACGCGGTGTAATACAGAAATCACGCACTGCAAGGACAGCAGCACGTGGCATGAAGACGGAGGTAGGACACAACAACTGACAGAGGAATGTAAAGCTCAGCAGCTGCTGTCCTTCTAAGAAAATACTCTGTAGCGAGACTAGGGTCGGCTCCAAGTAATGTAGCAAGAAACAATAGTTGTAATTGAAAGTGAACTTTCTGAAATATCGTTAAATCAATACTACTCATAAGCACCTATTATTAAGTGCAACTAAACAAGTTAATAACAACGCAAAGAAAATTTGCCTGAATTTAGGAAACATAAATAAAACAAATTTCATATGTACAGTATTTGAGTCATGTCGTATTTGATAGGGCACACAATGGAACATTGTACAGTTTTATAACAGACACTTGAAGATAGCTTTGACGGCTCATCATGATTGTCGTCAGGAGTGGAACGATTCCAAGCATATGTTGGTTCTTATTTTTATATCCTAGTCATAGTTCCATCTCCGGCTTCACACCGAGCGATGTCTGCTTCGGTTGAGATATTTTACATCCTCTAGCAATTTATAGGCAATCACATTATATGAAAGATAATACATAGATTCTCGAGACATTAAACTCTATTTAACTAAGGTCTACGGAAATATGAAGAAACATCGTGTAAGAATGTGGAATACCTGTGATAGTAGTCATTTTCAAGCGAATTGCGAAGTGTGTGATTTTGTATTATTAAATACACATTATTTGAGTACAGCAGCAATTAAATTCAGCTCTACAATAACTTTCAAATTTTTTGGTCCAGAGAAAATTATAAATTTGTAACTCCTGTTAATGTGTTTGTCCAGAGTGGAGATGACTTAGTCTTCAATGCTAATGTTTATAAAATACAGCTATTTGTTTCAAAATTTGCTCCCGCTCGAGGGAAATACGTTCACATGTTAGCACTTGTTTGTGTAGTTCTGGACTATTGATAACAGGTATGTTCGTCTTTGTAATCTCAACTGATATAATTTCAAATATAAATTTCCACGCGTATTCTTGCACCTGAATTACATTATTGTGTAGTGTTGTGTTTATAGCTTACATTATAGCCAAACGCTACTGCGCTTCCGTATGTAATGTTGTATTTGTTCGGAACGTTGAGGCTGCCTAGGCCTTCCCACCCCTGGGTGCAGTATGATGTATGTTTTTGTTACCTGCTGGAGGTTTGCCGCAGTGTAGTGCTGTATTACT